>JABASF010000063.1:0-83503 GCA_019776145.1 Harlomillsia oculata | reverse complement strand
TCCGACCTACACCATGGAACTCATAGCTGCCGTGTCGATTGCAGAAGGAAATCAAATCCATACAACCTACGCCAACATTACAGAAGGAACCAGAGAAAGAACACTCGTATTAACAGATCACTATTACTTTTCATGCACTTGTCCTCGTTGTGCAGATCCAACTGAGCTTGGAACGTATTTCTCAGCTTTTAAATGCACTCAATGTATTGATGGACATGTTCTCCCACAGGATCCACTTGACATCAATTCTTTCTGGAAATGTGACAAATGTGCTTCCAGTAATATTTCCTACAGTTTCCTTCAGAAAAAATTGCGAGTAGTCCAAGATGTGTTAGAGACAATAGGTCATGAACCAACGTTAGCAAATGTTGAAAGGTTGGAGCATATCCTTCAAATGCATCAGGGAAAAATCCTTCACAAAAATCATTGGGCGCTCATGGAAATCCAGTACCAATTAGTGCAACTCATGGTTAGATTACTTCCAAAAATTACAGGTGAAGTAGGTGAGCGATTATCGAAACGTCTCATCGAGTTGTGTCAACATAATTTAGCCATTGCGAGTATTCATTCAACCAGGAGAGAATATGTATAGAGGTAAATTGCTATTCTGCTTAGCTAAAGGAAATATGTCCCAAATAATTAACCAGTCTCAGGAATTTCGTACAAAACACATTACAGGTCTTTTGAACCAAACAAAACGAATAGTACAAGAGTGTTCTGATATACTGAAACATGAACCTGACGAAAGTGAAGGAAACAAAATGCTCAAATTGTTGGACAAAGATTGTAAACATATTGACAAAATGCAGCAACTGTTTAGTTTGCAAATAAGTGCTGGTTTGCTTGCTTAGGCGATATTTAGATTCATTTTCCTCCTACTGTGCTGTTTTGAAATATGATCTGGGCTTTGCATTCTGCGATGCCAATACTCGCACAATATGTATGGACGACACGGTAAAATGTCAGAGTCAATAGTATAGTAGTTATTATAACTTTATAACACTAATCTGAATGCGTTTGAAATAAGCAAGTCAACAATATTTGAACAACTGGAATACAGAATTAGCAATGCAAACTGCAAACTATCACAACTTCCTCCTTTATTCAGAAATATACAAACAAACACAATAATTTCTTTCATTCTCAATTAACTCAAAAATGAATTTTAGAAACGTTAAAAAATCATGAACGTCTGCAAGCGTCAGAAACACGCAAGACAACTGTATAAATAAACTTCTTGCGTTCCGGTATGATTGACTGTCATTTTTACATTTGAGTATAAAAGGCAGCTGTACTTTCATGCTTTTCATCGAACTCACAAATCAAAGCAATCAACTATATAGTTGAGGAATCACATCAAAACCTTTAGAATGATGATAGCAATCCTTGCTGCACTAGTTTCCCTGGCTGTTGGGGTAAGGACAAAAAACAACTTTCACATCCACTTTTTGAAAATAAAAATTTAATTTTCAAACGAATTACTCATAGGCTCCTCAGGCGGGGTTTCAGGACGGCCTGTCCAGTGGATTTGACAATGGTGGGGCAACAATCCTTCCAATAACACCCCAGCGTCCTCAATTGTTACCTGTAACCTCCTGGCCAACGGAGTCAAGTACTTTACAACAGCAACCGACGAAGAGACAAGAACAGACAACAACACAGCCGCAATCATCATCATCATCGTCATCGTCATCATCGTCACCATTTAATTTTCAATTTGGAATACCAGGATTCAACTCGGGTTTTACTTTGAGACCAGAAAACGCTTGGAATTTCGCACTTGATCCATTCCAACAATTTTTTGGGTATTTTGGCTCACGGCCGTTTAGTCCTCAACGACCACAACAATCCACAACTACGTCTTCGTTAAATACAGCATCCACGAGACAACTGGGGCCCGGGTTCAATTTTGCTACGGGATTTAATGGAGGTTTTAACTTGCCAATTTCACCCGAGCAATTCTTTTCGATTTTCCCCGTTCCACAAAACCAAGCTAATAATCGTCCATCCGAATCTGAAACCAAGAAGCTCAGAAGCGTTCGTGAAACTAGAAAAAATAAATCCTTGTTGTAAACATTTGTAGATGAAATATAAATAAAAACAAATGGCGCGATCCACATCCAGGATCCTGGATCCAGCGATCACGATAATCACGATTCTTCATTTCATACCTAAATTAACAACCAGGAACACAACAGTTGATCCAATATCTAATTAATGTAATCCCTTAATTTTTAAATTTACTTGTAGTAGGAATGAAATAGAAGAACTGTCGTCGACTTCGAGCATTCCAATTTGTACACCTACACACGGTTGCATTTTAATTGCTACTTTGAACGACGTTATTAATATAATCAAACAGATTAGTCATCGTCATTTATAATTACAGCTTACAGAAAGCTCAGTTTTAACAAGGATTCACGTTTCTCCAAAACGTGGTATTTGAGACTAATCCGTTTTTTCTTATATTCCTTTCCTCCTCTGCACTCCAATACATTCATCATTAGTTACTTATGAGTTATGATTTCTTGTTCAAACAAATAATTCATCATCCATTTGCACTTTCCTTTTCAAACAACAAAGCAATACAAGCTTTAGCCATAGTAAAACTAAAATCAACACAAGTTGGAGTATTAGTCACACACAAATTTAATGCTGATTTGTTGCTACTATTTGTTACACTTGAGCATTAAAGTGAGGACAGTTGGCGAATGAGAATAGCATTAATATACAGCATTCCGTTTGCCTTTGTGGTTCATCAGACACGAAAACCTTGTGCGGCAACTCTTTACTGGAGCTTTATCAGTTTCAACTTGTCAACCAATTCGGAGACAGAAGGACGAGCGTGTGCCAACTGTGCACACGTGGAAATAGGCAATTGTCATTCATCAAGATCCACTTTTCCGATACGCATTCACATTCACTTTCACATTGCAAAGTCTGAGGAGAATTATTGCCATTTGCAATGCTCCATGTTATGCACAAATAACGTCAGGGTAAATTGACTTTGTTATGCAAGTAGTTCAATGTTCAATAGAATTCAAGAACCCCAATTTGAAGACCCCGTTCCATGCCATGCATATTTGACCCTGAATTTTTTAAGTTCATTGTCAACTTGTGAAGTAATCACACTTGACAGTCTGGCATTGGTAGACCGTAATATCCATAGTGCAGTTTGAAGGGTAATTTTCCTAACAATATTTTGACCTTTTTGTATACAGGATGACGATATCAATAGTAAACGGGTTTAGTGACGGTTGTGCTACTGTGTCGTATGAGCTGAGAAAATTGGTTGGCTGACTGCTTCGTTTTACGCTAACGTATTTTGGAGAGAATCATTGTCTTCAGAACTGTCACATTGTCGCATTATTAGCTTGTGCCACTGCATACACTAAATGGTAATTTGACAAGAGTTTAATACACGACTTGAGGCAAGGAATTGAAACCTTCGTCTCACAGTATTCTCGCTTGACTTCCCCTCTGCAATATTTTTAATGGACACACTCTGTGCACAAGACCAAATGGGACGACATCATTGTGAAACATCATCGGAGGAAAGGGAAGGTTCAAGGTTCCAATGGATCCCCTCGGAATTTTGAAATGGGTGAATATTTGCCGTTAAAACAGGGCGTTCTATTATGCTTCTCTTTCCCTCATATTCGTCCCTCGTGGTGCATAAAGGGTCACGGACCATTGTCTTTCTATTCCTTGGATTTGACCCTGCATCCAGAATCCTAGTCTATTCAGATTCCCTATGAACCCCTTGACACTAACCAACGAGGAGGGCTCATAATGGGCGTATCGTGCTTTAATAAATTATCAAATGATGAATTATTGCCCATGAGGGTCCAGCTGGTGGTGAAAATAATGAAGGGTAGTTTTGAGACCTAAAGCTGAAAGCAGAGTTGAAAAAAATGCTTTTTTTACCTAAATGGCAATGGAAAACTAGAAGAGTGACTGAAAGTGCCCTGCTGTAACTGTAAGTGACATTTTGGAGCGTGTGGACAGAGGAATGGTAACCGCTATACCGTTTTGGACAGCACGCGCGGTTATCCTTTGACACAAAGTGACGCACTGACACACGACCAGGGGCTTGAAATGGGGAAAATGTGTAACTATTCGATACAAAGTAAATGGCTATTGCCTTTTTCAGAAGTTAGATTATCCAAAATTCAAATTGTGATTATACCAGAGATCAAGTGATATTATAGCGATAGTACTAACGTTGCATTGTTTTCGATAATATTACACACTCGGATACTGTAGCATTTAGTACACACAGTGTATAGCAAACTGCTTGAAACCTTTTTTAAAAGTTTTAGTGTGACAGAGTGACACTTTAATAAAAACCTCTTGACGACGAACGTCGCATAGTTCTTTTGGTAATGACACCCCAGGGACCGCACGCACTTTTCTCTGTGTCCAACTCATCACTCAGTCCGATCATTCTTCCTCTCTGGTTAAAAAGAGTGAGTTTTATACGCATAGATTATTTGTTCAAGATTGAAGACTTTGCACAGGTTTCAAACGTGGGCATACAATTTGTTCAGTTCCCCTTTTTTCAAGTTCCAGTGGCAAGTCATGCCAAACTCTGAAGTTGGTGAAACGTACATTGGCCATTGGACCAAAAGGACAGACCCTAAGTTGGAACTGAAGAAAGATGGGAAACAAGATGGGATTGTATAGTCTCTTGGGAGGACAGGAGGACAACTGGGAAAATACATAAATAAATACCTCGGAAGAGTGGCTTGTTGGACTTGCATCTCACAAATCCTTCAGACGACTTTCGCATTGAGTTTTGGTCAGTGTCGCGTAGTTGTGTCGCCTCTTGCTCTCATCGGAGACAGAGGTTTGACCACAAAGGTTTTTACTTTCTCCTGCCGGAACACACCAAACCAATACAAAAATGTTACGCAAGACAGCATTTTGTTTCGTGTCTCGTTCTCCGTTTATCCTTTACCCTATACCTACCTTTGCAATAACACAACTTTTTCTTTTCTTCTGACAATCCCCTCGTTGCTCTCCTTACACGGAAGACTTCCTCCATAATTCAATCTAATCCTAGCCAGATGAAAGATTAATCCCGGCGACCTACGTCCCTTTCCGCTTTCTTTTAGCCTTCGTCCCATTTATTTTCTTGTTGCAGCTAGTAGTCAACTCAATCTAACGACACACTACGTTCTGATCTCGTTCTATCTTCTTCTCTTCCAGTATGTCATTTCGTTTCCGGCAACATGCGTGCATTGCACAAAATTGCATACTTCCATTAGTATTATGTTATCTTTCTCC
Source organism: Harlomillsia oculata (assembly GCA_019776145.1). Lineage (NCBI taxonomy): Eukaryota > Metazoa > Arthropoda > Collembola > Entomobryomorpha > Oncopoduridae > Harlomillsia > Harlomillsia oculata. The sequence goes on along the minus strand of JABASF010000063.1, from coordinate 78,214 downwards.
TCCTAATCTTCCTATCTATACATCTATACAACCACCGGTTTCTTTAATAACACATCGGGAAATCAACTCATACTTACAGCAAACTTTTTGCCTAATACAGAGTCGGTATCCCAATTGGCTTTTGCTGTATTAAAGCTGACTTTGACTCCATGGGAAAACGACGAACCCTCTCTGGAGGGTGAAGAAGAGAAAAGTCGTCCATGAGCCCGGAATCGTTAATATAGTACCAGCTTGGATTAGAGCACTGAACATTGACCTGACATTTACTAATGGTTCCTTAATTGAACTTGAATATTGAGACAAATGACTCGAAACGACTAAATTGTAATTTTTATTACACTTTATATGTAGTGTAACTCTCTCACTCGCTTGTGAAAGTAAAATTCTTAAATTATATTTTCCTGGAATTATTAATACTTAAAGTATACTGGAATCCTGTATAGTTAAATTCAAATACATACTGCATTCAAGTGACAATATCGTAATCGTGAAGTCGTACGTGATGGACAAGTCAGAACCACATTTATCGTATTGGTCACGGTGGTCTGCATGAAGGAATTTATGATGACCCTTGGTTATGCCGAATCACACTCAGAACAATAAACAATGCAAGTACAAATCATAACAGAGAGGACACGCACATACAAAAAAGGAGAGGAGCAATGCTTTTTATAATATCACATCTTGTTAAGGAGTGAAGCCCACCATAATCGTGATCTCATTCTACTCACCTTTTATTCACTTAAGCAACTTCCCCATTTTTGACATTGACCTTTAATTTATAGTTTATTAGAGAAAAGTCACAGACACATTCCTGTGGAGCCACCGTGACATCGATTCTTATGGTTCACAACAGATTCGATGGACTGGAGCCAATCGTAACTTATCAAGCATCCGCGTTCAGCATTCGTATGAGACTTTACTGTGCGTTTCTGAAACTGTAGGTTCCTCTCGCACTTCTACTTGATACATAGCACGGATCTCACACACAGACCATGAACTATGCCCTGGTTTTAATTTGCATTTTGATTATCAAGTCGAAGCGTCCGAGTCGAAACCAAAGATTTATATTGACATCAACCAACGACGACAACCAATACGAACGAATATGTATATTCTGGTGAGTCATCTTGTCGTTTTTTTTGAAGTAGACTCATTCACAAGTATTTGAACGAACTGAAATGCAATTCTTATTGAGCTTGGTTTTCTCGACTCGTCACTATTCGAGCGAATATAGGGGAGTAAGAGTAAATGACGAACGCAAGCAGCATAGCACTTGACGAGATTCGTCACCACACACCTAAGCAAACAAAAGGGAACTTGAAATCGCCCATTTCCGACACTTCATGCATTTGAATGCACGTTTAAATCTAGCAAATGTCGTTTCCTGATTTGTAACCAGATTTGGATTTGGAACCTACGGATTCACTTCGAACGTCCTTTTCCCACTTTGTCTCCTTTTTTACGCCCCATTCACTCATTTCCTAACTTGGGACTGGAAAGGTTTCTTTCACGTTTTAATTCACTTTACAAATTGAACATAACTATTTTTTGGGTGCTTTACACATTTTTTTGCTGTGTCTCGTATAAGTATAAGTGCAAGTGTGATTAGTGATTAGTGATTGGTTTTGATGCTATGAAAATCATGACGATGCCTACAATTCACAATTGAAAGAAATTAGGTTTCCTTAACAAGATTTCCAATAATTCCAATTGTGAATAAGCGCTCACTAAAGCCATAACAGCAACACTGCATGAGTCCATCGATCAGGATTGTACCACTAATGAACTCTCATAATGGGGTATTTAGCTTCGCTGACCATCACCATTTCTTGACTTGACGTGCACCCGTCACGTCACAGATGAATTCAAAACCATACAATTGCATTTCCTTTCCACTATGCATTGGCATTTGGAATGACACAGCAAATCGGGTTCTTCGCTCAGATTGACAGGTTTGAGAAGATGAGACATTAGAAACGTTAGAACATATTAGAAAAGCAACTATTATTACAATTATTCATATAAACTTTAAAAAAATGTATTTGAATCAATAAAAACCATTTCACAAAATATCATATATGGCTGAAAACCCATTCATTTTTGTTTTTAATATCAAATTGGTCCAGACTGAAATTACCAGCGTCAATATGATTTGAGAAACTTTGTTAGTAATCCGATTCGAATTTCCTGTCTGTGATTCCCCACAAGCCACTTTGTTGTACGACACAGCTAATAGGATAAAAAGGAAAATACGATTCCACATCGGTGCTCCCAAAACTTTTCATAAGTTTGGTGGTGCTAATCCCTCTTCAGAGAAATAGGAGAAGCGGTTTGAGCATTTTTATTCTATACATCTTCCACAATAGATGCCCATGATTTTTGTCCATATCTATAAATGCTGTTCTGCTACACTTGGCATCAAGGAATCAATCTTCTTTCGAAGAGTCTTTGTTGGTTATATAGTTACTATACTATAGAAATGAAATCCGGGAATTGTACGGATGAGAGCAAGCTTCAAGAACACAGTTCTTGGAACATGAATAAGTTCAAGATTAAATCTGTAACTTAACACTTGTTCGCGAGAATTACCTACACGTACTATATGATAGTACTTTATGAGCACTGCATTGATACTGATAACCATAAGGAATTCTAAAGTAAATATTGTGCTGAAACTTTTGAGCCGTTATTAGTAAAACCTCCCGTCTCAATCCATTTTTTGTTACTATAAATAAATTATGTGCCCACAAAACTCATTCAGGAAAGTGTGAAGTGTCCGAATACAAATTATATGGTTGGATTTGAGCCTTTGCCGTTTCTCGCTTGTCCTGATTGTATAACTGTTCCTGTCGTCGCTAATAAGAATAGTAGCCGTAGCTTAACCAATATTTTGAAAGTCTGTGGTCTGTGGTGTATAAGTACGGTGTTTTCGAATTCAGCAGTTCAGCACCTCCAGCAGAGAAAGGCGACACTCGACCAAGTGCTCCTGAAATATATAAAGGGATAGAATTGCGATTGTATGTAAGAGATTACAAGGGGCACTTGAATGCACCACTTATAACAATTACCTCCTGTATAACCATTTAGCCTTGCTCAGCAATGTTGTATTAGATTCACCCTCACTTGCATTCAAGATCTAATAGAGAACAAAACAAATGGAATTTTTCGTCAACGTTTCCAGTCACCGGATGCAATGGGCGTTTCCATGTTTCACACAGCTTGCAAGCTTCCAGAATTGCCCTTTGGTTTTCTTTAATATTTTGTTAAAGACCCTTTAATGAAAACAGGATATCTATCCAATTTCACCCGGGATGTTACAGAATGTGGTACTAATAGAACAACAGACTTTAAAGTTTCTGTGATTCATATTTGAGAATGCCAAAGCTGTTTTCGGAAACGGCGAATCAAGGCATGAAAAACTCTATTTTTTCCCAAAGGAACTCAAAGCTTTTTTTTGCTACTTATCGACAAATGGTGAAAACTAATTCCTCAATTTCCCCCTCATTTGTCTCAAGTTCATTAATACACTTCAGCCCGACTCTTCTTCTCCCCTGCACACAACAAATTGCGGGTATGTTCCAGCCCCCGTTCCCATCTTTAAGGGTTTTGTCTCATTATTGCCGCTCCCTCGTCCTAATACAGTTAAGACAGGGAAACAATTCAGTTAGTATTAGCACACAGAACAAAAAGACGAATAGACTTTATTGTGCCGAATACAACAGAAAACAGAGGCAAGGCAGTCAACTTTGCTCATAAAGCTTTCCGCCTTTTGGTTATCTATCTCATCTCATTCGTCGTAATTTATTTTCGGTGGTAGTGCGGTTCCGGTGTCACTTCCCTTCTCCGTTGAAGATGACCAGAGTCGGCCGTCCTCCCCTCACACTTCTCATGTATTGAATTGTATGTGCAACGTGCACAAATGCATTCCTTCAGATCCTTTCCGAGGAAGAGCATAGCAGATGCAGTCTGAAGTCTGAAACACTTTAGCCTTCAAGCATTCAAGCCTTCGTGATGTAATTCACTCTAACATTTCCAATAGTAAAATACACTCTGACATTTAGTAAGTAACTTTGCTATACTTGCTATACAGCACTATTCTCATGTCTTGTTTCTCCTCAAGACATTAATGATGCTCACTTCCATGTTCCATGTAATCTTGATCTGTGAGGGATAAAAGTTGTGGAAAATGATCCGCTTTGCCTTCGTCTTCTGAACCGCAATTGGTATTGATGGAGATCGGGGAATGCCGATGGAGACAGGAAACTTTTCGAAATAGAAATGTCTGTGATTAATAAAATAGAGAACCCAATTGTATTTAAAAGTCTTTCATATTTGATATAACAAAATAACAATCTTGTCAAAACCATTTCCTGACTTCATGGAGTCTCCATTCTCCACCTCAACCCTGTGCAAATAATTCCAACTGTATTTAAAAGACTTTCATATTTGATATAACAATCTTGTCAAAACCATTTCCTGACGTCATATTGTTCCAAAATAACTTCTTATAAGGATACATAGAACGTGACTATGCAAATTATTGAAGGATGAAGTGAGTTTTTCCGCTGTAAATCCATTGAGTGGGCATTTGCATTTGATGGTAACACGTTAATTCTTTGTATGGAGGAATTGGCACGTTCAACGATACTGTTTTGTGCATATTGCATTTTTGCGAATGAACTATAACTGTAGAGACAATAACTTTTACGCATCATCATACTTTTGATTTCCTCAATTCCACTTTTCAACATTGTAAGAATTTTGAACTGGTTGTTTGTTACAATTTTCTCAATGACTCTGAACCTGAACACAGCGTTTGTTGTGTAAGAAGGCAGGCGGGCAGGCACACTCCCACAAAATCACAATTTGGTTTATTTGTTCCTCGTGATAAAACCCTGAGAAATAAGGCAATGGACAAATTTTTAATCCTGACGGGATTGACAAGGAAAATCCTTCCAAGTCGTAGAAGCTAATGAGGCATTCTATTGTAGTACAGAATGGCACCCTCGCTTCCCTCTTTTCTCACACTTCACTCCACTTTCTCATAATTTGATAGAATCGGTCAAATCCTGAAATTGCGTCAAGACTGCCTCTGTCAAAGTGAGATAAACCTTCCTCCCTGCCAAAAAGTCTGTACACAGCGAAAATTACGTTATTGTACGAATCTGTCGGCTTAACGCTGTTTTCATTCACGAACCCACAAACCAAAGGAAGTTCGTCAACTTAAAGGTATTTTATTTGAGAAAAAGGGTTGTGAATTTTACGCTCTTGTTCACACATGTGCTTTTTGGTGAAAGTGGGGATTGGGCAATCATTTCATATCTCGCTTTTTCCACGTTAACAGAGTTAACACATTGCGTTTGTGTTGCTCACTGCACATTATTCTTTTTTCTACTTATTTCAGCGAAGAAATGAACTTTGAAAAAAATTCATGTCTTAAAAAATAAAACACCAAGGAGGCAAACGCGATCAAACAGCATAGGTTAAGTTTCTGTGCTTAACGCAAACCATTGCAGTAAAAAAATCTGTGGAAATATCCTTGTTCAATGTATTTTAAATGAGCTGTTTAAAAAAATCCTGCGATAATAATCTCATTCAATATTCATGTGGCATACTTTCAACATTCAAACGTGCCACAACCTCGTTAACTCGCCTGGAGAGGAACAACTCACGACTTTTCCCAGACTGTGAGCCTTTTGTGTGGCCTACGACATAAATAAAAAAGTTCCAAGTACTCTATCTATCAGATAGGAAAAATGTTTTACAAAACCCCCGAAAACGAAACATGGTTTATACGTTACGTAGAGCACAAATGGACAATCTTTGTAAACATCAGCCGACGGCTCAAAATTAGCATCGATTAGATTGATTCTCTGCTTTACCCTTCCCTTTTATGACTTAGGGAACAAATTACTGCGAATGCTCAAGCCGTTTTAACCAACTTGAACCATAAATATTCTAACGAGTCAGCCAACATTAACCTGCACCACCAGGATGAGAAAAACCGCAGTGAACCTGAACTGAACAACCACAACTTTTCACTAGGCACTGGGGCGGTCATCCTATTCGATCACACCACGACACGACCTTACAATATTTCCATATTATGCTAACACATAATCCATTAATACTTGCATTTCCAGATTTCAGATAATGTTCAAAACTGGAAATCGTATACCCAAAATCCAGCTTAGAGCTCCAATCCAGCTCACATCGCATCTTTCCAGCATGATTTTTTTTATTCTCAATTTTTGAGATGGGTATATAGAGACTTTGTTCATAACTGAACCTGAAAGTTGCTTTGAACGTTGAGTTGCATCCAAGTTGTGTTTGAATTTATGACTTTCTCCGTCATAGCACACTGGGAACTTTGTTAATACCCATCATTACACTTCAAATTATCATCCACACAAATTACCAGTTGGGTGCCCACTGCCCACAGTGCATTTTAATCCACATTACAACATAGAGCATTTAACCCACTCAAATATTAGTATAAGAGGTTATATGAGGCACGAACTTACATGACTCTCTTCCGTTTCCCTTCGGTTATCATTCATAAACAAGCTGGCTGTAGAAAACAATTCTTAAAAGCTACGAGCTTTTGTGTGCTCGAAACTCGAAAGGAACTTGGAACTGTATGAAAAGAAGAACCCTTTTTAATAATGTTTACTCATCCAGCTGACGTTCTCGTGGGCAATTGGATACGTTCAATGTGGATTTAGTCAAATTCCGTCCATCTCGCATCGGTCGGGTGAAATTACACACTGTGGTTCTCCGAACAGTTTAAATACAAACCCATTAGGTCTTAGCCAATTTGTCCCATGGGGAAAAAGCAAAACGTGTAAATTAGCCCACGTGTGCATCACAGAAATACTAACCCTGTGCTGTATACACATTACTAATGCACAGCAGTGGTCGGTTCACCTATAAAAACAAACAACAGACAGTTGAGAGAGAGGATTTAAAAGACCCATTTTCTTATTCTCATGACTAGCCGACGAAAGCAGAAAGTAAAAACAGTCAGTCAAGTAATGAATAATTTGATATTTTGAATGAATCAGTAAGTCTGTTTTCCAATTGAGCTGTTCCCAAATTCCCACATTCTCAAGATGTACTTAACATTATTCTAATTCGCAGTCGTAAGATTAGCAAAGAGTAACGGCCACGCTCATTGTTAGTCCAGTTATAATAATAGAATAGCTATTTAAGTAGCTTCAATCTTGCAGCATGACAATCAACACACTGTATTTAAGCTTTGAAAACAAATGGTAATTCTCACCTGGTCATAATTGAGGATAAGTATACGTTTGCCTCATTGGAGACATAATTTAGTAGGGAGCAATGAGAAAATAATGTCTCAATTCGATTTCGAGGTTGCATGTGAATGCGTCATGTATAAAAAGCCGTTGTAAACATTGAAGTTGGATTTTTTCCCCTCTGCAATTGCCGGTCCATCCTTTCTATAAATACTTACACCGGTTTCCCTTCACAAATGTCACCTACGCAATTTGTAGTGGTTTATGAATGTGCTTTCCGCGGGTCCCCGCTCCCTACATGTAATTTTGACCTCTGGTGGTCATCTGTCATCCAGAAACGTGTGGGACGCAAGCTACGTTTCAAATCAGAAAAGGGAAACCCAGTTTCTTTGCAGCTGCCAAAACTTCCGGAAAGAAAGAAAGAAAAGCAATGAAACTTCTGAAACTACAATATTATCGTTTCTTTTTAAAATGAAACTGGAAACCTAAAAATTAGCGCATGGAATGAAAAAGTAGGGAAAACAGAGAATCGTTTTTCAAAGAGCCAGTTTCGATTTTTATAAGGCCAACATTACTAATTAAAAAACGGAAACATGATCAAATGATTAATTAAGTGATGTCACGCCAGTTCTCGTGTACCTACATTGCATGAAAAACGATACATTTTCATTCTTTGATCACCAAATCTAAGAAAAATAAATAACAAAATTAGGAAAACGGACAAGGTTAACCACAAAGTGTTGCATTATAGTATATTATGTAATACTCTATGGGGTTAACATGAGTGAAATCCTGCTGAGTGTTCCCTGCATGGAGCACAAACGCCCACTTCACCAGAAACTAACCCGAAGAATACCTGTCCCTTTTGTTTGCTCAAGACATTTCTAAGGGCTACAATAATGAGCCCAACTGTGTGTTTACTCTATAAATTTTTATAACCCATCTGGGCCAAAAACTATAATACTTATACACAATTGCTGCACACAAAGTAAAAGAGTGCGTTTGCTATTGCATATGTGATCATCATCATCATCCTCTCCAACGTTTTTTCCTTGTTATCATAGAATTTCCAGCAACGCAGAGCAAAGTGTTCATTGTGTGTTAATTCATCCGACCATGAAACTCAAAAGCATTACGTATTTAGCCATATGTGTATGATACTTTGTGGCTCTTATTGCCCTCAAGTCCACTTTTACGTTTTTTTAAAGATTTTTGTTTGGTTTAGAAAGGGAGAATGCCTTGTAATTTGGACTTCAAGTGCCGAAAAGAAGAAGGCGTCCAGCGAAAAGGCAAAGGTGGAATGATGCGTGAGCTTTTCTAGTATTCGAGACAACACTATGATTAGCAATGAAGAGCAATTTTACCTGTACTGCAGTACTCCTGTAGTCAAAAAACAAGGAAGGGTTTCAGGGTTTCACCCCCGTCGTTATTTTTATGTTTGTTTTATTCAGCTAAAGGCTATCGAAAAAAATGCGGGTTGTAGGTTGTATATAGTTGTATTTCTTGCTGCTCTAGCTTAATATCACAATGGAGCATTGGAACAAAGAACAACAGCAGCACAAGCAAGAGGATCTAGTGATCCAGGTTCCAGTTTCAATGAATTCAATGACAGTTTTCTTTCCGGCTTGTCAAAGTTGAATTAACTAATAACTAACAATAATAATAAAAACTAATAATAATAGTTCAATGATATGATAAGAAAAACGGAAGAAAATGTTTCCATTCTACTTTCCCCAGACCAAAGAATAAAACAGGGCCTATAAATTGCCCACATGTAGACTTAACGATACAAAATGTACAAAAATTAATTAATAAAATGTATTGTAAGTTTAAAACGTGAAATCAGTTTCGGTTTCCAGTCCGTCTCAAATTCGAACGTTGAAAAACCAGTAGGAGTCAGAGGACGACGATGACACCAAGCAGCGCAGTCTGTAGTGCACGTACATCCCTAAAGCTTTCTCTTCAACATGCAAGATTCCCCTTGCTGCCTTTTTTAGGCGTCGTATGAAATATTGATTTTGTCTGAAATTAAAGTTTACGTTCAGTTAAGTTAAGTTTAGTTCCCTACATTACTAAAAGTTTGACAATAAATTGGCATTATACAGTACCTGAATAAGTTTAATTAAAACTGTGAGTGCGGAATGGTATAAAATCGCCTTCCAAATCCAAAATCCTGGCCACCATTCTGTACACAATTTGCATTTGAGCTCCCAATTTCGTTCCTGAAATATACTAATGCATTTGTGAATATTGCTGAATGTATTATTTTGTATTTGAGAGAATAAACTATAATTGATGCGTCGTGCTTTCCAATTAACAAGTTAGTACCAAATAATTCCCCAGTATGGCCAATCAAGTCCCAACAATGGAACAATGTAAATGTATGAGTCGTTGACTGCTTGGTTTGTGGGAATAGAAGAACAAGATTATTTGAATCTGCCGTTTCTAAATATCCGGAGCATTTGATGTAATCTATTCCGTCGTTTTGGCTGCAACAGATAATAAACTCAAATAGTTAAACTATTAATTTTCTAACAAATTATTATAAATTTTTACAGTTTTATAAGTTATGATATGATTTTGATATCTTAACCTTTTCCATTATTATAAATTAATAGTAACTGTTCGGCATCAATAAAATAATTAAGTACGTGGAAATATTACATGGAATGCCGGCATCCATGAAATGCGACATGGAGAGTGCATTCGGAAGCATTTTCTCTGCATTGTGGTGGTGTGTACAAAACTGCTTTGTCCAGCATTGACACCTTGTTTGGTTCAAATGGTTCAATGAATTCCGCTTGATCAACCAGTTGTAGACCGTCCATGTTGTCCTTTCCTCTGCACTCCGTTTCTATCACATTTGCATAAATATTAGTTGAAATCAGTAGTTTGTTTAGCTTCACATTTACTATTATTTATTTTTTCCAATACCATTTGGTTCTAAAAGATTGCCACCTAGAATGTAATTCAATCCTTCATAAACCCCAGAAAAACTGCATTTTGCACAACCAGGTCCAGCTCTAATTGGAATTTTAGAGCATGCCAGTCCACACGTTTTTGTAGGCTTTACATTCAAATGAAAGAATTTAATTCTGCGGAGACAACTAAGAACTGAGCCAGCGTGATTGTTGACATTAATGATACCATTGAATGAATCGAATCGCCTTCTCTGAAGTACACATTGTCACTAAATTGCTCAAAGAAGGTTGTGATGAGACGCCCATTTTCTTATTATAACAGTACAGCACAATAGTTAGAAAAATAATTAAGTAAATAGTTCCGTGGAGGCGTTAATTCAAATTACCAAAGCGAATATAATAATCATTTGTGCCGTGATATACGAAATGACGTTTGTGCCTCAGATTGTCCAGAGAGTCTATTCTGCTTTGGAGTGCGAATTCCTTTGCCACTTCGACAGATTTGCTTACGTTTCCACGACCAAATGCACATGGAAGTAATTTAAATAAACTCCCACTTCCGCACTGATATTGCACTACGAACGATAGCATAATAAATTAATAAAATTAAGTAATATCCATAATCTATTCTTTTCATATGATCGAAATTATTACTTCCTGCAAAAATAGCCACGCCATGCATCATCCGTGAGTGAGACAAGTAAAAGTTAGTAGAAGCCATTGCTCCCGAAGAAATTCCAGAAGTTGAAAATAAGCGTGATTTTAGCGACATCGGTTCTAAAATGAAAATTAAGAACATAAATACCGTTTTCCTTATAACTGCAGATGGCTGAGTATCCATTCCGGTTTCTACTATATTTATCCCATTTTCATGCTCCAGACGGTCCAGACCAGAGGTCCTGGTCCGTTAATCGTTAAATCCTAAAACGCTAATTTAGGAAAATAATATTTTGCAAAATTGCAAAATTGCAACTTACCTAAACGTATAGGAATGACTTGCCCAATCACCAAAAACAACAAACAAAGAGACCAGGCCATCATCATAAATGCAATAACTTTTTAACTTTAGTAGATAAATCATAAATGATGTGGTACATAGAATAACTTCGTTGAATGCCGTGTGCATTCATTTTTGTCGCAAAATGCCTGTTCAAGCTTTCCGTGACACCATTACATTACGGTTGCATTTCACCTTCACCTTTCGTTTGAACATTTGTATCAGCTATCGAATTAATTACGCAATTGTGTAATTAACGCACAAATAATAATATGTATATAGTTGACATTGTACTACTATCGCATTTTTATGTGTCCTTTTAGTCCTTACTTCTTTTGACATTGTCGCGATGGTTAAAGAAGCAACACCAGAATGACTGGATCATTATTATAATGTATTATGTAATTTATGGAAACAACACATTAACAATTATCAGGGTTCCTGTGCTAAAATGACAGTGGCAGTATTAAATGCCATTGTAATACCATTACATTATGTTTCATACATACTTCAGACATGCTTCAGACATGTCAATTAAATTAAGATACTTACTGAAATTGAATTGAAAATGTGTACCTTAATGTAACGTTCACACGAAATCAAAGTCTGCTTGCAGTATGAAAATGATAATCAAAAACGCATGGTAGCTGTAGCTGGTAGTCTGGTTTGATCGACATCGAATGTCTTTATTTGAATTGTTAGTTGTAAAGCTTTGCGAAATCCTCTTAAACGGTTCGTACAATTCAGAGGGAAGAAGAAGAGACCTTTGAATTGTGTATGGTACTTGAATAAAGAAGACACCAACCATAACCATTAAGAACGTATTATATTCTTTTGTTGTAATTTATAATGGATTACAAAGCTCACAAGTCGCAAAAATGAACAACTCTTAAGCTGTATAAAGGCAAACGAGCCATAGCATGACTTGCTTGCACCAGTGACCCAAATGAATTGTCATTAAAGGTTTAAGTACGAAGAAGGTGTGCCTTTCTTAGTACCTTCGTAGTTAGTGAACATTATAAAAAATTCTACCATTTGGGGTTTGGCAAGTCTGCATCTGCATTCCCATTAACAAGTGACGCTTGCATCGTTCAAGTTTCCAGACGGAATTTCTGACCAAAATAAAGATTGAATCCACTTTCATGGTTATTGTTGCAGTCTGCAGTGGTAGTGGTTTAAATTTAAACAGACATTTTTGTTTCGTAACGCGAATCTCAAGACCCAAGAGAAGAACTGAACCTTTTTGCAATTTATTTTACTTCAAGAAAACCTATAAGATCGAATGGATTTAAAGCAAACTTTGTGTTTGTAATTTGAACCCCAAGAATTTAGACAAAACCTTCGTGCATGTGCATAAATTCAAAAGTGAGCTTTACATTTTTTGAGACGATGTGAACCATCTTGCAATCAATCATTCGTGTTGTTGTCGTCATATTGGCAATATGAGGATTCCTCGTGGAATTAAGTGGAAATTTACCATTCAAGACAAGTTTGCATTACACCAAATTTTTTGCATGATCTCGAAGACTGACTGAGTAGTAGTTGTGAGGATCGGATCCTTTCTATTGTTTCTACGCCGTTTAAACTCTAATTCTAATACCAAAAGATAAGAATGAAGTTTTTTCAGTAATAGCTATAATAGCGTTAAGCGCAATACGTCTGATACGATAAGATGTGGACCGTAAAAGGAATTTTTAAAGTTATACTGCTCACAGGGGCAGTGACTGCTTTCCGACCTGTTGACAGACCCAAAATCTCTGTGACGAAATGGTTGACTGTAGAAACCGAAGAAGAAGGAGCTTGGGAAAATGACATGGATTACGTGTCTCGTGATGCCCTGAGCATAGTTAATCAAGGATCCGTATATGTCGTGTCACAGCACATTGTTGCATTAAGTATCACATGTAATGCCACGTATCCTGTGGAATGGACTTTCAACCATGCAGAGGTATAGAGAAAGATCAGAAATACAAAATAACCTTTTTTACAAACTGTTATTTTTAATTACTGAGTCAAAATAACGATTTAACATTCCTGGCATTTATCAGTATCAAAATGAAGAACTTCACAACATTGTACTCAGGACTTCACGAACTACAACTGATGTCTACAATGCCCAGAAAAATGTTTACGGAGCTACATTAGAGTTGACTGGAGATCGAAACAGCGTCACTGGAAACTACACTTGTCACGACACAGGGAACAGGAACTTGCAAAGGAGCATTTTTGTATATTGGGAAGGTGAAAGCATTGAATTCATTACAATTTTTAGCAACAATTTTACTAATTTCATCAATTTGATCTTCAGGAAGTTCTCCTCCTTTTTTAACTCTGTCTGGTAAAACGATCACGGTGCAATCAAAGGATAACAATAACACTGTCGTCCTTCCTTGCCTTGTCTCGCAACCTGATGTAGAAGTTTACTTGTACCAAGAATTAAATTCCGTAATGATCTACCTATAATTCATTTTAAATATATTCGTGAGCTTTATTCAATGATCATTTAAAATTGTATGGCTGCAGAGTTTTCAACCAGTTTTGATGGGGAATTTTATAAAGTTTGATCCTAAAATTGGATTCACAATTAACTTGAAACGTGCTCCGAATCCATATGGACGATATCGCTGCAACACGGAAGATGAAGATGATTACGTCGTCATAAAAGTTATTCCAGGTTTACACATAATGTTTTGAATAGCATTGGTGGGAAGTTATGTTGATACGTGAAGTTGAACTGTCAATCCGTTTATAAACTGGAATCGTCTTTCAAAATGTTAAGCAGGTGTGAAAGGATCAGAAAAATTTGAAGAAATGTTTCATTCTCCTGCGGGTTTGTATTTTGACCAAGATCGAGAAGAACTGATTTGCTGTTCCAACAGTGACAAACCACCGCAACTCCGAGACATTTTTTGCTGGCATCCCAGCTCCTGTCGAATGAATGCACACAGGCTCCATAAAGTTATTTTTCATTCATTAATTCTTATCATAATCCCTATATCAGTACAGATTATTGTTAATTTCACATTCATTAATATTAATTACCATTGTTATTGTGCCTAGACCGGAAATAATGGTAGGAGAACAGTGAATGGAAGCTGCATCGCGGATAAAATTTATACAAAGGATGCTGGAATTGTTCGATGCAAGGGTGATGGAATTGACATGTTTAAGCATTTTTACACGTCGTTCAAGAAGACGAAGAATGATCCGATACAACTTCGTAAGTCATTTTTTTGGTAGTACACAAAACACAACAGTATTATTTATTTCAGATATTTGTTATTTATGTTGATTGTTGATGCTGATGTAAAATAAAGATTTTTCATGGAATGACATCAATCCCTCAACCATGCTTCGACTTTCGGCTCACACGGAGAGTCCAATGTATGATAAGCAAAATATAACCTTCTCATGTGAAGCTCTCAGTTCTTATTTCTCTGAAGGCGTTATGTGGGCCACCAAATGGAAAAATGATTCTTTAACCTTTTTAGAAGCAGGTTAATTCAATTAAATTATAATTTAATACTTTTAATTCCCGGAATGTCAATACACACTATGCTGATTTGTCACGTAGAGTACCATTATGATGACGACGAGTTTGTCCATTATCATGGCTACCGCAGTTTAGACTTGAACCTCCAACTGGGTATGAAAGAAGTCATTTGCTTTGCTCCAGTTTGGAACACATCCCAATGGGTTAATGCTTCCATGAAGTTAACAGTACGAGGTATATCTATGGAATATTATAATTATAATAGATTACGAATTGAAGTATTAGTTTAAAAGATCAACTATCGTTATTTAGAATCCAGCATGCCAAACATTGCTGGTCCGCCTGTAGAAGAAATGACCTTTGCTTTGAATGACACGGAACAATTGATTGAATGTCGATCGTCTGCTGTGCCAACGGCAATTGTAACATGGATGAAGAATAATCATGTAAGCTATACTCACTTGGTTGCGACGGGATCTACCGTATTTTTACAAATAAAGATAACATTTTAAAAATTATTATCATAGTCAGTACCAGCGAGTATGATCATTTGGAAATCAAATGGGACATCCGTCTTGATTTTCCATCGTGTTTCACATGAAAGCCAGGGAGATTATCAGTGTGTTGCACACAACTATGCTGGAGAAGTTCAAAAGATTGTTCGAGTATTTGTTGAAGGTAAAATAAAATTGTAAAATGACGCATGAAAGTCGGATAATAAAGTTGTATGGATTGTCATTCCAGACCCGGGATCGACGTGGGGTACAGCTGCAGCAGTTATCGTTCCTATTTTGATTATTATGTTTTTGGTCACGGCTGGTTATTTAGTTTGGAAGATGCAGTTGCAGAAAAAGGTTCTAGACCATCTAACTCGTGTAGTTTTTCGCGATGTGAGAGAATCCAGTGCTTGACTTTAAAATTAAAAATTCTTTGTCACTTACTCATTGAAAAGGTGTCATTTAATAAATCATGTGTAAAAATGTATAAAGTATCAAGTATAATGTAAAGTTGTAAAGATACCTGTTTCAAATGTAATTCATGTACATAGAATATAATAATCTGGAAGTTCTCTGGGGGTGTTGAAGCATTTGCTTGAATCAAGAATGCTTCATTTCGTTTGCTTCCATTTTGCTGTTACAATTGCATTGAATTTGAAGGACCAACCGAAAAGAAATGTGAAGACTAATTGACTTTGTAAGATGCTTCCGCTCCTTCCTCCTTTACTACTGATGTGTGAAGTACATCTGGGGTCTGGAATTTTCTTCCCTACTTTCACTTAATTTCATGGCTCATTTCAGTTCAGCGTCATTACTCTTGTCCAACTCTCGACAAAGTTGGTAACATCTTCTTTTTCGACCTTTTCCTTCGAGTTTTTCGACTCAAGTTAAGTCGTATTTAAAATTTTCAAATTAAACTCTCAGTGTCTTCTTTAATGATGACCCGTGAAACATGAAAGCAGAAAAGTTCCAAAGACGGGTTAAGTTAAAGCGAAGGTTAGATGAAATATGTATACGTGATGTTTTGTGTACGCTGTTAGTTGTACCTTTTTATCCAAAAATCCCCAATTCACACATTTTATCTGTCTCATGTTCTTTATCATTTATATAGTGTAGTTTGCTCAATGAGTTCTGTACAGTAGAAATGTCCAATGAGAGTGTAAGCTTTGCTTTTTAGGACTTCCCACGTTCACTAGCACAATTAAGCATAATCGACCCGGAAATAAAATTAGACCGACATAAATCACATGAGGAGTGAATCACCCCTTGACAAGTCACTATCTCACAATCAATGGGTCGCAGTGAATTTTTATCAGGATGAGCTGCTCCTATTGCGGCTCATCACAATGGTTCATCTCTCATTGAGTTAATTTTATCTTTTTTTCTCAAAGTCTTGTTCAGAACATATAACGACAAGGTTGGGGACAAAAGGACGCCGCATGCTCTCCGGTGGGAATCCGACTGAATCCTCATCCGTCCCGGATGAAATCAGTTGCGCCCTAAATTTATTGCAAGGAGAGCTACTAAAATGCATTCGTAACATGTGCAGATGCAAGTCGGAACTATTCAACCGGCCCGTGTAACAATTTTACCAACCAGACCCATGTGTGCAGTTACAGTTGCATTGTGCATCCTCCCTTTTTCCAATCTCATTGAATTTGTCAGTTCATTTCAAATGTCTATTAAATTCACATTACAGAATTTAAAAGTTCATAAAATGTCTAAATGGACTGGCTTGGCTCGTTAGAAAGGAAAATCTCGGGACATTGAATGCGACTGGGACCAAAACATTGAAACTATTAATTTAAGATGATGATGCTGATTACATACTACTAAAAATGTCCTGAATAAGTTGCGGCTTGTGAACATTGGGTGGTCGAACTTCCGTTAATGCCATTAGTGGAAATTGTTAAGTGGCCCATCTGGGGACACAGCGGAGACTTTGGAGTCCCAGGTGACCAAGTCAAGCGGAAGAGAGTGACAAGCCTAATTGGTGTCCTTAGTTCTTGTAGCTAATGAATTGGAAACAAATGGACAAATGGAGGTTGCCCTCTTTGGAAACCGAAACCCAAGGAGACACAAATGTTGATGGCAAACCACATGCACATGTGGCTTCAACAGAAAAAATGAGTACACGGTCCGAAAAAAGGTAACATTACTTAAAATACCGATTCAAGCCTTTTCATTTAATTTTAATGAACAAAGGGAGCTATTTAATCTGTAGGTGTGACCCGGTGTGACCGTCACTCGTCTTTTGATCAGATGAATGTTCAATTCATGCATAGAAATTTATTACAAGACCAATGCCATTGGAATGACCACCCAAAAATTAGAACTAAACATTGGTTATTATTGTTAATGAACAATGCATTTTCTTGATTGAGAACCCGGTTTGAGATCAACATCACAATCGCACCGCAAAAGTAAAGACTTCAATGGTATCCGCTTCAATAGAAATTGGAAACGGCAGGATGAATGTGAGGATCGGATGCATTCAATGCTCTTTGTTTAGCACATTAACGAAAGATACGGGTGCAACGTGAAACGCATCCTTTTGTCCTCTGAAGAATTAAGCCAATAAGCCAAAACGCAGGCCAACCACCACTTTCGGGGATTTTCCAACGGTGGCAAATGACTAGAGCATTTAACTGCAAGTCGATTAGTCCAGAATGAATAAAAGCATTAAGCCAGATGAATAGCAGGTCTCATCTCAGTTTTGAATGAATGCGTGGATGCATTCAAAAGCCGTGCAGGTCGCTGGGTAAATGGGTTTGACAAAGCGCAAAAGCATGTATATTGCATTTGATACCATATACAGAATTCCGAATCTGAACAGTTTGAAATGAATGGGCGTCGTGACCGTAGGCAAAGTACTAGTAGGCTCACAAGCACACAAGAGTCTGTTTGCAAATCCATCAATAATTCATCTTTGATCACACAGTTGTATGGGATGCTCCACTCAGTCCTCAGTGACAGTTTTGGAAATGAATGCAATGTCTGTGGGCTGGTTCCATGTTCAGCATTGAACTTGGGTTCGTTCCTCATTCACTCTCCCACACAATGCATTCAAAAGAATGTAACTTTACTGGTTCAATGCAATTCAATGCACAAATAAATGCTAACTTTAGTTGCTTCTCCAGCTGCAGTCAAAAATTCTTTGGTGTTAAATACCTTTCAAGTACCCTACTCCTATGAAGTGTCATATCATAAAGCCTTACTCAGAGATTCCCTTGAAAAGTTCCTGTCAATCACATTAATACGTAAGCTACGGTTGACGATAATGTGACAAAGAGTGAGTGCACATATCCGCCCTTGCAAACAGTACAAAAAGTACTTGGAAAAATCTCTTTTGAAATAGATACGTTAATGCCATAAACCAAGGATCCCATTGACTTTTGTGTCGACTTTTCGAAAATGAAAAATGCAGGAGGCACTTCAAAATGCCCTTGGACATTTCGTACTTGTAACTTCTAACCAAACAACTTTCACTGTTCTGCCCAGTTCCAGTCTCAATGTCTGGTTCCACAAATGATGCTGACATCAACTGATTACAGTTTAAATTTTCATTTAAAATCATGAGACTGATAAAAAACTTATTTGGCATTCAAATAAAAGTAATAACTAATAACGTAACTAGACTTAAAATTAAAAGGACCTTTATTAATTTTGGGATGGCGAAAGCACTAAGTGTTGACAAAACGGATGTTGTTTGCCCTACAAAGTCATAAAGATAGATCAGTTGCGACTTGTGTTGGCATGTGTTTCAGCTAATGCGTCCTCATAATCCTCACTGAGTACGACGGGATGTAGCTTTCAAAACAAGCGTCTTGCGTCTCCAGACGTGATGAGTGTGGAACAAGTGTTTTCCTACGTTTCAATCCCAGTCCGATTTGTCACCGCGGTCGGTTTCCCCGGTGGAGGTGCCCAATGAAGCAGATGAGAGATACGTAATGTTACAAACACATTCGTTAGGCTGCCAGGACCAGAAGAGAATTTTCTTACCACCACCGAACTACAACTACAGTAGTACACCGACATTCAAAAAGCAATCCGTGTCTTGAGTGTGAACACGTTGCTCTTGACGTGTTCTCAGTTACATTGACACTTCTTTGGCTTACAACTTGACTTTTTTTCACTTCTCTTCGTTTTCAGCTTCTGCTTGGCAGTTGTTGAAAAGCGTGCAGTCAATGCCACAGCCTGCCAATGCCACTGTGCTTTATTATTGCTCGTGTAAGACGTGGACGAGGATTTAAGTGTTTTTTCTAGTAGTTCATCTCTTCAAAGAATGAATATGCAGCTGGAGCTTGGAGATTCTCAATGCATTGACCCGATCTTGCTCTGCAACGATGGCACTGCAAGTGCAGACTGCACATTTCCATCAACTCCTTGTTACTATTTCCGTTTTTCATAGTTTTTCCTTGTACAAGCCATTTCCAAACGAATCTCAAAGGACCGACCACAAGAATTTCCTCATTTGTTAAAGAATTTCTGTACAGTAGTTTTCAATTTGTGCGTCCCATGTTGTCAATGTCTGTAGTCTCTCGTTGAGACAAGTGAAAGCTCTCTCGTTCAATAATTAAGCGTATGTAGGCATTGTACTCATGTAGGAGGAACGTGTGTTTCCTTCTTGGAAACCTCGGATTTTGTGGCAGATTTTCCCGGGTGGTTTCACACAAAAACTTCTTCCAGCACAAACGCAAACGAGAAGCACATGAATTAGTCAAAGAGAAGTTATATCATGACAAGATTGGAAGGTCTGTTGTGTTGTGCTACTCTTTATTCGTCGACGGGGTTTCACTCGAATGCAAACTAAACTAACCAGATTGACAACCTGAAATATTTTTTCATGGTACAATACACAAAGAGATGAAAGGCCAAAGGCAAGAAAGAAATCCTAGGTTAAAAAATCTTGTGTTGATACCTTTTGGTGGCTTACGCTCAGTGATGTTGAATGAAAGTTTTTTTTTAATCTGAGAGTTAGTAGAGGTACAGACCCACAGAAATAAATACCAAGATGAATTTCACTCTCTCCGCCCAGCCATGGTAAGCTCAAAGGTGAAAGATTTCCAAGTTATCGCTTTCTTAAGCTTTTTTTTGACGGAAGAGAACCACAATGTTGAAGAATTGAGCAATGTCATACCTGAGTTGAGCTGTGCAACCATTTGTACACAACCAGTAAATACAACATTTTAGATGGTTGGCCGCCTCGGAAGTGCAATGTAAAATGCACAATGGGATTCTCATCTCCGTTGCGATGCAGTGAGGTAACCTAATGACCACCTGTGTGGTTCCAGGCAATAAATTAGACAAAGGTTTCAACCAGACTTTCCAGTGTAAGGAACTATGAGAAAAAAGATTCGAGAACAAGAAGCTGACAAACTTATACTGCTGTATGAAAGGAGTTCCTTCCGTTACATTACTTGCAATTCACCTTTCGGGACAACCTAGCACCAAAACCACAGAAGGCTCGTTCAGGATTAAACTACCAACTCCAGGGAGCTTCTTGACAGATACAAACCTGAAATTAAAGACCTGCTGGACTATTCTTTATTTTCAATTGATTAGTATTATTGACAGGCTGACGAGGCTGAGTATTATAAAACGTCACTTTATAATGCTAAGTGATTCAGCTCTTGTGCCAGCTAATCAATATTGAAAAAGATTGGGAATGTTCATAGGATGTTATGATGTAGAACAGTGCCGTTTGAATTTCAAAATTAAAAGTGAAGCTATTCTGAAACATCAGAGTATGTTTAGTTTGATTTGGTGAGTCGCTTTTCTTTTTCGAAAAACTTGTGAGTTGTCTTTTGAGTTTTGAAGAAGTTAGAAGATAGACATACGACAGTCTGCTCCTTCTTCCTTGACGCAGCATGCATAATGCATCATTGCGTATTCGCATGCATTTCAAATGATTCAAGGCGCAAAGTGAAGGTTACCCAAAACAGGAGAAAATCCCAAGAGGGATGATTGATGATGGTCCTATGGTATTGTCGTGTCTTATTGTACTGCGTTTCTAAGGAGGGTGACCCTCTCCGCAAGATGATGTCACAGAGTTTGCCAACATTTTGACTGGAACGGGTGATATATGGAGACTGCATGATGACCATGACCAAACTCGAGGCATTCTTCTCGTCCGTCGGCATCCCCACCTCATTTTCCCAACGCTTATATGCAATAATACACACACTTTGGTTACATAATACAACACACTGTGTGGATGTTCAACTGACAGTGTTGTTACTGGATTGCATTTTCATTCAACCGAAAGTTAGTATTGCAGTAAAATATCCGTCGGCAGACACCAACAAGATCACACCTTACCTTCATACTTTATGTATGGGAGAACACATTGTGATCCTGTAAAACTGTAATGCTTGCTACAGTGTTAAAGAATGAAAGAAATAAAGCTGTGTTTTTGTTCCTGTGTGGTTTAGGCCACCGAAAAGCTTTGTCCACTGTTTTGGGTGCAAAGGTACTCGGTCAACAGACCAAATCCCATTTGCCGTGACACAATGACACAAGGGACCACCGTAGCACTGTAAACGTTTGCGACAATACAAGTTCCTGAGTACTGTTTAGCGTTTTTTAAACCTCACAAGATCTCTTTTTAAGCTATCCTGTCGTTACATAGTACTACTTTTCTTTTGCTTTGTCTGTCTGTGTCTGTGTCGTTTTCATTTTTAATCCACGCGGCCCTCGTTGTCGACATCGATATCAGTCGATAGTCGATATCGTCGATATGCACTTTTGATTTTCTGATTTTGCTTAATTTCACATAATTTAATCTGAAGTCCGCTCGCTATATTAATCTAAAATAATAATTATCTGAAATAACTTATAAATACGCAAAGATCAACGATTACTGAATTACTCGTTGCGCAAAGATTAGACAGACATCCTCTCTGATAAATACGTATTATAGATAAGTTGACATTGACAGGTAATAGGTGGATTGTCATTGTCATGTCGGCCTGTTACTGTTATTTCGAAATCACGAAATCCCCAACTCCATACTCCAGTCTCAGTCCCCATTCGGATGATTCGGATCCCAGGCTGCAATCTGCAAAAAGCGATTCAAATTCAAGTAAAGGCCCGCAAATGGTACATGAGTTTTCCGCATATTTACATTCATATACACTATGCCATTGTGATACAAATCTGGAAGATGAGTGCATTTATGACTTTTAAGCCATTTTTAAAGCCCATTACTCTCTTTCGAAGAAAGCTCATGTGGGACACAAAGCAGTGACATTATCGTCGCTGTTGCTCGTCATTACACTTTTGTGACCAAGAAAATGTAAGAATTCATGAGTTGAAGCGTGTTCTTAATGGTGTTTAGAGTTGAAAATGTTCAACGCTAAGCCATCTTCGGCAAAAGTTGAACATGTGCATTTTTGGTCACTTCCACACAGGCAAATAATCATGACTTTTACGAGGGTTCGTGCGGACTACAGTTCATATTTCACAAAAGCTACTTTCGTCTCTATGGGAGAGGTATATAAACGGCAAGAGGAAGAATATGCGTGGACAAATCGTATCCATATTGGGTTGTCGAAATTGAAGGTATAAGTTGGAAGTACCACCCGGAGAAATACCCGTGGTTCTTTTAACTTCCACGAAGAGTCTCGAGGAAATTATTTTGCTGTACGAAAAGAGAGTGCTCCTGGACTCCTGGAGTCATTTTGTATTCCATTTGAGGGTCAAGTTTCCTCATCTCAGGGCTCGTTTTCCTTCTCTTCTTCCAGGATGCTGCTTTATGACTTCTTTGTGGTGTATAAGTAGTATAAGACATCATGGGATCTAATAAGATATTTAGAATTGGTGCATTTCTCCTCACGACAAGCTTTGGCCTAATGGGCTACAAGAACTGGGAACAAACCGAGCGGATCCTTTCTTGACACCCTTTGCATCACAGCAGTCAAAAAGCATGACGACTCCCAAATGACTTTTTCTGGTTGCAGACAAATCTCGTTTTCTTCACAAATTTGTCCCATTTGTCAAGAGACTGGCAGAGGAAGTCACCGCATGTGACACGTTTTTGATTTTACTACATTTTTATTCATTTTCTTCGCCTTGTTCTACTCTCAAGTCTGTTATCCCATCTCAAATTCTTCCTTTGTTAAGGATACGTTTGTAAGTTTCACGAAATTGTTATGAATAGGCGAATGAATAAAATACGCCTCGTAACACACTCTAGGGTGATGGATATGACTTGTGGCTGAATTCTGAAAGACCAAAGGCACGTACGACATGCTTTCTCGGGAAAATGAGCTGAGACTGTCGGAATGTGACTTTTCCTGATTCTGTATTAAAAGTAATGAACCAAGTTCCTCTTCTTGCTTGCTTTATTTATCTTAGGATTACTTTAGTTCTGGCTCACTGATGAATTTATGGTTGTATACTTATATGTTTAAAGAGTTACAATACCAAGGAGTATTTCCATAATGAGTTTTTAATGAGATGAGACGATGAGAGGACGTCTGCAAAACTCATCAGCTTATTTCTGTCGGATGTTTGGTCAAAACGTTGTTTAGAAACTATGTGAAATCTTATAATATTGAACAATATGAATAAGTCTATAAGTACAAAGCGTTTATTGTTAGTTAAGTTATTTGGTTATTTCCTACGTTTTAATTTTTAATGTATAACTTTACAAACTTGAAAAAGCTGGTCAAGAACTGAAGAAGATGATTCCGAAGCGAAGTGACGATGAAGAATTCAATAAATATAATTCCTATTTGAATTATAATTGACAAAGGAAAACAACAGGGAGTGCCATGTTTCATATTTTCACTTGACACAGTCCATTTCATATGAATGTCATTCTCGGCTTTCGACCTACCTCATAAAGTACTTCGTCTTGGTCTGTGAACAATATGGAAACGAAGTGAAATCCGCCGCAGCCAGAACCGCCGTCATACGTCAGTCCTCAGTCGGCTTCTTAAGTGGTACACATTGCCTAGTAAAGTTCAAGTGACTCGGTCATGGCCGCCCAAGAAGTGCTCACCAAAAGATTCATCGACTGTCACACTTATTTTCTCTTTATGAGCCATAATGCGACAATGACAATACAACGAGACATCCATTCCATAGGTTATAGTCTCATACCTTTGAAGTACACCTTATGCTACTTTTTTAAGCTGCTGTAAGCTCCTAGGAAAGTCATAAGTGTCCTCCTAATGGATAATCATCATAATGCTAAAGTATCTGGTTAGGACTCCTACGGTGACACTTTTCTTACAAGCTCACACTCTTTCATTTCATTTTGCCCACGTGAGCCATGGCCGTGAATTTTTGTGTATTATCACCACATTTTACAGTCGCTAGCACAAAGAACCTCAAAAGCTATCAATGTGAACTCCATGAAACATACGACAAAGCGACATGAACAGCGTGAGAATTTCTGCTACAAGTATTAAAAGATAAAGAAAGAAACCCTTCGGTTCTTTTACTTCAACTTCATATCTTAAACTCCGAATGTATCCAAAAGTCAATTTTCTTTTTGACTCCTTACTAAAATCTCTGTATAAATATAAGAATGTCTAGCATACACAACTAACTCGCTTTTGACCCACGTTTTACGGTTGAACAGGATAGGACAAAAATGTGACAGAATTTTTATACACACCCACCACCGCAACGCACACGTATAGATTCTACTGAAAGATCAACCTGCCTAAGTAAAAGTAGCAGCAATACATCTCGAAAGAATTTTATTTTGTGTACATGTTTTAGATTATATGGACCCACAGAAGACATTTCGTAAAAGAAGAGGCAAGGAAACGACCACCGACTCATCTTCTCATTGACGTTGTCATTGTGCGGTTCTTAAAAGGCTTTGTACCGTCCATCTGTGCGTGTCCACCGGAAAAATGTCAATTGACACTTCTTTGTATGTCTGTCGCAGACTAGTCTTTTTGTCCAGCTGGTTTGTCTGTGTGCCATCACCATGCTCTTCCGCAGAATAAGACAGTGTTAAGGGGTTGGGCTATGAGATTCTATACATACTATACATTTTCACTGAAACTCGTCGTCGTGTGTTGTACCCATTTAATCCTATCGTACTTCGTGTAAATGGAAAACGAATCCCATATTGTGGTCCATTGTCCTCCCATGGAGAGTAAAGCAGACATCCTGTTCTGACTCTTTTTGGGTGCTTTTTTTCCTTTTCTTTCAATGTCTCTTCTATCCGAAATCATTTGGAACGCCATCCCGTTGTCGGGGTGGGCTCTCCTTGTTGACACTGGTTGGTTAGCAGCTCTGAAAGCACAGTAGGGTGTCCATGTCAATAATGGTGGGAATCCTATTGTCATCTCCCCTGTCTTCCATTGCAACTTGCAACTTGAGTCCCTTTGCAACTCATCCTACTGGGATTCGAAACCCATATTTGTGTACAGACATGGGATTTTGTTTCCTATTACATGGCATTGCCATTTGCCACCCTGAGTTCTTTCAGTTGAAGAACACAAAGTCAATGTCACTAACTCAAGTAAATGCAACTACAACAAAACACTAGCACCCAAAGAAAAAAAACATCATCAAAAGCTATGAATGAATGAACTACCGGATATCCATCCATTCCATGAAATATCTCAACGTTTATTCGGTCGACATTTATTGACATTATACGCCCTCCTTACGAAAAATGAGGATGGATAATGTTATTTGTTGAATCAGTATTTTGTTCTGACCTACACAAGTCAAAGTGCAGGTAAAAACTGTCAAATTCATATTCAAACAAACAAAATTCTTTCCAAGACCTTTACTTGTTAACCTTCAGAGCACAAAGCTCACACCGGGACATTTAGCGAAATCATTGTTACGTGTCCCATATTATACAGCATTGTACAATTGGCCGTAAACGGAAAGCTAATGACGAAGGTTCAGTCATAATTGCAGGCGTTGGTTTTCGCCTTGTATGTCATTGTTAAAGGTCAGCCATGACACGACTGTTGTGCGTAAACAGAATTTTGATACACGGGTCACTGTTGGTCAAAGGGAGAAAAATTCAGTTATTAACGACGTTTCGGGTTGATTTACACGAAATAAGCCAGTTTCCTTGGTCTTGACTCCGTGCAAATGGATTCGAGAGATCAAGTTTCTCCCCATTCTTCCTCAAGTGAGGCACAAAGGGAAACGTCCAAAAAAATAGCGTGCAACACTCAAGTAATTTACCTGATGCGAGAAGCAGCTCTCTTTGTACACAAGCAATGGAGACATTAATGCTTCAACATTTTTATTTAAATTCAATCGTTAAGGCTGTCAATTGTAAATCCTCTGGTTGTCAACAACCCTTGCTCCTGCCTCCATCATATCTCAGCACAGAATAGTCAGGAATGTGCCGTAAATTGACTCATGCATGAACTAAAGGGAAGATGCTGCAAAACACACAAAAAATTGCACATCCTTCAACTTCCATGGACACACAGACATATCGCTCTGAGACTTGTCGTTGTTGTAGGTTGTAGTAGCACGAGAACCGAACCCTTGCCTCATGTAATCGCCAACCAGGACCCAAACTTGTGCTTTACTGTGCTTATGCTGACAATCTGTGCATAGCAAATAAGCACAACTTGCTTGCCCGTGCCGATGCCACCTTAAAAAATACTCCAACCAAAACCAAACCCAAAATCCAAATTGTAGTTTTTTAGTAGTACATAGTTGCGTACTGCTGTACTGCATTTACGTAATTTTCTTCTATGTTCTGTACATAGAATCACATTTCACATTAGAATGAATTTCGTGCCTTTCCACCACAAACCTAAATAAACTACACTTCGCATTCACTCTGCGCTCACCCGTTACCAGACAAGAGACAACACACAACACTTACAGTTTTCGCTAGCATTCTGACGACAAACCCAACAACGGGTTTTTCAACATTATTGTACATAGAAATGCGACAATAGCAATGCTCCGTCTTATGAGTAATCAAAATCATGTAATAAAAATAGCGTCTTAAAACATTTTTGATTAGCTCGATACCTCGTACCGTAATGTGCTTTGACTAATCATTAACGTTTCCCGGATAAAAATAAAAAGCTGCACTAGTGAAATCATCATAGGTGGCAGGAAATGTGATAATGAATCCAAGCGGGTTCCTCCAGGGGAATTTTTTTTTAAAGAAGATGCTCCTATGAAGACGAACGTGAATGTGTAAACTCAAAGTAAAAGCCTTTCACACTGCAGTAGGACAGAAAGGAGAAATATCTTATCTGTAGGTATGGGATGAGCAAGAAACGACGTTTGTTGGAAGATGTAACATTTCGAAGGTATCATTTGGTGGTTGTGGTTGGGTACCCGGTTTACACTGATGAGCATGAATGGTACTGTATCAGCATCGTATGGTGGGATCGTGTCTATGTACAAAATGCCCCAAGGTTTCATTTACAGAGTTACTGTTAATACGTGTGGGTACCTCCGAGAGATGTGTACATTTGTACGTACAAAACACGAGACGTCAAACGAGGAGACCCTTTTTCCTCACCACAAGATTTTAAGTGAGCTCAGTTGCCACTCAGACGTTCAGTCGGGTGGTTGTGTTGTTCATATCTCCAAATCATACAGCATAACGTTGTTCTATTATAGTTTATAGTACTGCTTTGATTTGCTGGATTGACGATTTGACCCAAAACTTTGAAAAGCTCTTACCGGATAACGATAAAAACGTGTTTGCTTTAGTTTCTTCTGTGTACTCATTTTGCGTAAGTTTATCACTTTCTCATGTTTATATTTATTTTGGGACGAAGGCGAAGGGAAAGATAGAACGTGACATTTTAGAGATTTCTAATATTTTTTGGGATTATCATGTCTTTTCAGAAATGTAAGTTTGAAAATGCTGGAGAAAGACAAAGAAGATTAGGAGTTAGCTTTTGATATGATTCAGAGGTCCTCGTGACATGTGACGTAATGGGTCAACTACCATTCACGCGTTTTGTTGTGCCGGTCGCGGTGTGGGTTTTGGCCGGGGCAGTGTTGGCAGAAACGTTTCGCAATGATTTTTCGCCATCAATGAGACAAGGATGCGTTTGGTCTGTGACTCCACTTTCTCAAATTGGGAACCGAAGTCGGGCAATTGGGACGAGTCCCGTTGTGTCATCATCTGACGGGAAAAGTGGGGTTGGGTATTCATTGGACTGTAATGTGAGAACGCTCAATGTGGACTTTTGGAATTATACATTCAATCGTGAGCAATTGGAGGAAACAAGATCAGTGCGTATAAAGTGTAACGACAAGTTGTACTTTGAAAGTTACCTGGCACATAATCAAACACTCTTCCGATTAGCGAACTTGGAGGAAGTTTCTATTGAATCGTGTAAAATTCGGAGAGTGTCCGGTCGGCTATGGGCTTCTTTGGGGTTTTTGAAAAGCCTTAGTTTGCAAACTCAGAATGGAGACTGGGCAAGTTCCGTCACGTTGGAAGTGGACGATGGAGGATTTGAAGGATTGAGTCGCCTGACGAATCTAGACTTGAGTCAAAATAACATTTGGTCACTGTCACATCGAAATGTATTTTGTCCTTTGAAAAGTTTGTTGAAATTGAATTTAAGTCGTAACCGACTCAGTGACATTGAAGAATTATTGAGTTTGTCTCGACCGGAGGTGGAAGCTTCTCAAGGGAATGGAAACGGGTATTATTGTGCTTTACCCTTACAGAGCTTGGATTTGTCCCAGAATTCACTCCGAAGACTGGGGAAGAATGCATTTACCCGTACGAAGCGTCTTGTTGAACTCAAACTACAAAACAATTTCTTAGAAGAATTGGAAGACTCTGCTTTTTCATCTTTGACTCAACTGAAGCTTGTTAACCTGTCATCAAATCGGCTTGTTGCGCTCCCACCATCCATTTTTCGTCAGAGTGTAAACCTTCGTGAAGTGTACTTGAGCAATAATTCCATCTCAGCATTGTCCCCTCAAGTATTCTCAGGTTTGGACAGTCTGCTTTTACTAGATTTGTCCAGAAACACTCTCACAAGTCAGTGGATTAAGGAGAATATGTTTTACAAACTCCATCGATTAATTCTGCTACGTCTTTCTTTCAATCAATTGAGTTACGTGGACTCGACCATTTTTCAAGATCTGATTAGCCTCCAGGCTCTGCACTTGGATAACAATCGACTGGAGAGTGTACACCCGCAGGCTTTCTCCTCCTTATCCAATCTTCACATTCTTGACTTGTCTCATAATCGATTAACCACCGTTGACTCCCGTATGCTGGCTAACCTTTTTGTCTTGAGGCAGCTTTACTTGGATCATAACAAAATCCGAAGTGTAGACCCTGATGCGCTGCGAAATTGCTCTTCTCTACAAGATTTGGGATTGGCAGACAACCTGTTACAAGAAGTGCCCACGGCACTCCGGGCCAGTTTGGCTCACTTGGTGACACTGGATATTGGTGAAAACAGGATCGGAACTGTGAGCAATGAGTCCTTTGCCGGGTTGGATCAGCTTTATGGATTGAGAATGGTGGACAATCGTATCACCGAATTGCCTCATAGCTTTTGTGATTCACTTAAGAACCTTCGAGTGCTCAACTTGGCTCAAAATCGAATTTCTCAAGTGTCATCCTCTGCTTTTGTAGCATGCCCGAAACTCCGTGCTCTCAGACTGGACACAAATGCACTAACCGAACTTCCATCAACTTTAGCTCCACAATTACCGTCTTTGCTATGGTTGAATGTGTCAGTTAACCGACTTCGGTGGGCCGACTACCATGAGCTTCCTCCAACAATTGAATGGCTGGATTTGTCCTACAATGCTTTGGAGACTCTTGGAGGTCCAGTGACCGTGGTAAACGACGAGAATTCCAGTGGCAAAAAACCCATCTCTTACTCACTTCGTGTTCTTGACGCTTCACACAATCTCCTGACCAGTCTTGACTACACGACGATTCCAGCTACCCTTGAGACGCTGCGTCTGAATCATAATCGATTAAAGACTGTCGCACCAGACACTTTCATCCGGTCAACTCGCCTGCGACGAGTAGAATTGATGGGAAATCAACTGGAAAATATTCCACTGGCCGCTCTTCGTTTTCCCCCAGTTCCTTTGGATAAACCGCTGCCGGAATTTTACCTTGGAGGCAATTCCTTTATATGTGATTGTTCCATGGAGTGGCTCACTCGTGTCAATCAACTAACTTTACTCAGACAACATCCTCGTGTCATGGACCTGGATTCCATCACGTGTCACTCCACTTTCTCTCAGCCAAAACAACTTATTTCTGTGACTGAAGCGCTTCCAAAGGATTTCCTCTGCCCGTACAAATCTCACTGTTTTGCTCTGTGTCATTGTTGTGATTTTGATGCATGTGACTGTGAAATGACGTGCCCTGGAAATTGTACTTGTTATCATGACACAGCTTGGTCTGCCAACATTGTCGAGTGCTCCAGTGGACAACATACGCAAGTGCCCCCAAGAATTCCAATGGATGCGACCGAGGTTTATTTGGATGGGAATGTCATTCCTCAATTGACGAGTCACATTTTCATTGGCAAAAAGAACTTGAGAGTTTTATGGCTCAATGGCAGTCACGTCGAATCCATCAAGAACAAGACATTCAACGGACTCAAGTCATTGGAAGTGCTGCGTTTGGATCAAAACCGATTGGAAGAACTGTACGGTCATGAGTTTGCAGACCTCGAGAATCTTCGCGAGCTACATTTACAGAATAATCTTCTTCAAGCCATTTCTCGTGAAGCTTTTGTGGGACTTAAATTTTTACAAGTGC
Organism: Harlomillsia oculata; assembly: GCA_019776145.1. NCBI lineage: Eukaryota > Metazoa > Arthropoda > Collembola > Entomobryomorpha > Oncopoduridae > Harlomillsia > Harlomillsia oculata. Next base: position 47,314 of record JABASF010000063.1, on the reverse strand, counting down.
TCCGACTTGATGGGAATTTCCTTGTAGACTTTAATGTTTGGGAATTGAGTGGGAATGGATACTTGAACAGTTTGATGGTGTCACGAAACCCATGGTCTTGTGACTGTGAATTCCTCATCCCCTTTCGAACCTGGGTTGCATCTAAAAGTGCCGTCGTTGTCGACTTCGCTCTGGCAAAGTGTCAGATGGTCCACAATGAAACTAATTTGAGTGGACAGAGACTCATACAGCATCACACAGACGTTGGCAGCACCCAAAACTCGGATTACAGTGACCCGACCACCTACGCAGTTCAGTTGCCAATAACTTCAATGTGCTCCGGGAACAAAGACACGAAACTCACTTTTACGACAAATGTCGAAGAGGAAATTAATAATCATATTTCAGCTATGGGCGGAGCAGAGAAAGTCGCGATTCCTCAGCCTGGTTCCAGCCATGAAGTTCAATTCACTGCGATTGAGGAAGACTCAAACGTGCTGTGGACATTGGGTCTTACATTTTCCATCCTCGTCGTTTTAGTTTTTGTGGTCGCTCTCATTTTTCGCAAAGAGATTTACTACTGGTGTTATCCACGCCTACTCAATGACGGACTTTTGGCTTTGTTTGGGTGCTGCGGTGGAAAAATTGGCAAAAAGTCTGGCACTGGAGTGACTAATTCCGATGATACGGACAAGCTATTTGATGCCTACTTTCTCTATAGCAAGAAAGACGAAGATATACTTTTGCAGAAAATCATACCCGAGTTAGAACAAGGCAGTCCTGCTCATCGTCTCTGTTTACACTATAGAGATCTTTGTTTGAATGCTGACAACCCATGGAACACCGACATGATCCTCAGCGCCTGTGATGCTAGCAAAAGGGTCATTGTGCTGTTGTCGCGAACATTTCTTCAAACAGAGCTCACACACGCCCACTTCCGAATGTGTCTTCAATCGGCTATCAATCGACATCAAAAGAAACTCATTCTCATTCTACTCCCGCCTTTCACAGAACAAAACCTTGCCACAGTTTATCCAGAGTTGAAAGGTCCTGGAACTGTGTCATCATCCTCGACAGCGTCTCTCAAAAGCAACTGTCTTGAATGGACAGATAAAAACTTTTGGTCTAAGCTAAAACTTCTTTTACCAACTCCGTGTGCCACTTCTCACGCTGGGTCACTTGTCAATTCGGCATTCCCTGATGCGACCCGGTTTTCTGGTAGTGCCACCATTTCTCGGTTGGACTATCCGTACAGTAGTCAGCATCAATACCATCGAAATATCCTCCCCTACCAAATTCCTATGACTGGTAGTCTGTCAATTGATGGAACTTTGCCAGTACCCAAACACCGTATCGCCTTGTCCACGCCTCTTTGGGGCCAGCAGACTTCTCATCAATACAGCAGTCAGAATAACAATAGTAATAACAATAGCCAAGATAACAATAGTCAGAATTGTGCGCCCCAGTTTACCTGCTCTTCTCAACAGCAAAAGTCAATGGTAATCCCGGGTGTCCCATCTGCTGTGGTACATCCGATGCTCCAGTCCGTACCTAACTACTTTCCCTTCAATGAAAGCTTCCGTCGTCATCAACAGCTTTTGCAACAAAACTCCGCTCTGCTCCAGGGACACTATAATCCTCTGGAATACAACAACGGAGCAAACCCGCATCTTCCCATCACCCTCACACGGTCAGTGATTCCCATGCTCCAGCAAAACTATTCTGGCTCGCAATATTCGTCTTCAGGGACGACTACCGTCAGTCAAAACAATAGCACTTCATCTTATCGTCCTTTAGAACAGGCATACTCGTCCAGCGCGATGAGCACGTCCGCCGAAGATTTTGACCATGTCTACTCGACACTTGACTCACCTCTGCAGTCGCCTACTGTGACGTCCTCTGCTAATCACCTCCATCAGAGTGTAGTGAATATGAAAAAGAGTGCTGAAAGTGCGAATAACAATGCTAAACCACATCCATGCAATGGAAATTCGAGCAGTTTTACCACTTCACAGCAAGAACCAACAACAGTAGACAACAATGTTCTGCACCTTCGTAATGGTAGTACGAATATGATGGGTTCAACGGGCGGTGGTGGGACTTTCCTGCCATCGGCAGTCAGTCAACCATTGAGTCAGAATCATTCAACAAATCTCCCGTCTAATTGTCAAGGTAGTGCTGCTTCTGCCGAGTCCAATCATTCCGGTTCTCCGAGTACTAATAATGGTAGGATGTACTTCGTTTGATTAAGGAGATCAACTCATGGAATTCCTGAGAACCACTTTCCATTGCAGCAATGCTATGCTGCATTGTAAGCAGTGAGTATGTGCTTGTTTCAATGAAGGAATCACATGTGTAAAATCTACTTTATAGCTGCTTGTAAATTAGAATTCATTGAAACCAGCAGCACAGAAACAACATCATTGAGGCTGACACAGAATCCAATTTTTTATACTGTAGTAGTACATATCAATTTTACAAACATTTTTCTAAATAATTTTATTCAATTGTTTGAATTGGTAACTTCAACTCATTTTTGTAATTGGGTAATTTTATATGGTTTTATTATTGTTAAATTCAAAACTACGTGTTAGTGTTAGGAACTGTCAAAAATTCTGTGTCACCCTTTTGTTTCCACGTCTCCAGTCACCCCGAGCGAGACCGGTAGATAGTTGCAGAAGGCAGGCATACGTGCAGGAAAGCCTTAAGGCGGAGTTTTAGTCCTATTTTTACCTAGTCAATTATTAAATCGTCCCTTGAATCGTCCCTTAATAAATATACTCATTTTTAGCCTCATTGTTATTCAAACAAGGTTTTTCGCCGTCTCTCTGTCAGAAGAAAAAAACGTAGGAAACAAACAATGTGGAGATGCTCAGCAGGATATTAGTGGAGTACTACTAGCAACCTTTTTACTCGTTCTTAATAAGCGATCAAATCAAGCAATCTTACAGCTTGGTAAGAATAAAAAGACTGGACTGTTCAAAAAATGTTTTTCCTCTCTTTTCAACGACGACCTAAGTAGATTAAGTTTTGTGGTGAACGACGACGACGGACGGAAAGGAAACATGTGAAAGTTATCAGATGTTGTGTTGTCTGTTGTCCAGTGTATTCCTTACTCTCCTTCGTAGTATTGATACCAATTCAGAGTGTATGGATACAACTAACACATAGTAAATAAGTAGTAGCAATTCAAAACGACGTTGACGAGAGAGTGAGAACCGGGTATTATATATACGGCGTAATGCCATTATCAACTCCACTGAGAAGAGAGATATAGAGAATTACGCATTAAAATTACCAAAAGGCTCTGCATGTGAGATGCGAGTCCACAGTCCAAACACACACACGAAAGGAAAACCTGTAATTTTTGAGCCTGTTGTGCAGACAGTTGATGATTTTGTAGGTAAGGTAAAGTAGCTTAAAAACTCAAAGTACATAGTCCTTTCCTCCTTGGGATGAAAATTCAATAGAAAGAGAAGGGCTAGTACGAAATCTTCCTGTAACAATGCATAATCGTATTTATCTTCTTATGATCTAATCTTTGACTGATGTAAGGTAATCATACACGTCCGTATTAACTTGTTATATAGTGATGATATTACAGAATATTATTTGCTATGTACGTTTTCGTCTCATACCTTTTCTATTGTATTGTCTCTCGTTTTGTGTGTAAAAGTTGCCCCTATGTGTTTTTATTGTTGGATACAAAAGCGTGAACCTGTGCGAGGTCTCGAGTCTCGAGGGAATTTGATATCGCTAGCTACGAAATAAAAAATCGCAGTGTGGTTATTATTTATATTGAATCAAAATGGTAACGATGTCTGATTATTACTTTACTCTCCATCACTTTCTGGTTCTTGCAGTCATACTCGCATCAAGCTACAATAATGGTCTGCATGGGTTTGTGGAGCCAGAAATTGCATGAACCTGAAGCATCCATGTATCTTTTTCATCATTTTGTTCATATGATATCATATTTTGATAGATAAAAAACGCATAGTTACCTTCCCTTGTTAGCATTACTACTTTCGCTATCATCATTGACAGAAGACTTGAGTTTTTCATCCAAGAATTCTTTAGGAGCATTTTGTGTATACTTTGTTATTGTTACCTGTGCTGGACGTTAACATTGCATACTTCGTATGACTAAACACTAAACTAAACTGCGTGCATCTCTCTAGTAGTAGTTTATTCTATCAGGAGATCTTCTCATCCACGACCCACACGACCACCTAGGCACTCCAAAAAACTCTTACAGCCTCTGCATAGTCATCGTGTACATCTTAATTCGTATGATTTCTTTACGTGGCAATTATCTGTGGTTAAAACGAGGCAGGATGAAATGTATCTTCTTCATGCAAGATCCTTCCGGCAGATTAACAAAGGAATTGATCCATTTACCAGTCTGTGAGGAGAACGTAATAATGACACTGTATACAAATGAGAAAAGTAATAACATAAAGTGACATTTAAAAAAGTATGTTTTTTTTCATCTTGGCGAAACATGAAACGACTATTATGCTGTTTCTCAAACCACTTTCACCCATTTTATCTCCCAAAGTTGATTGCCGGTTTATTATGTACTTATCCAGCATCTGACATCAGATAGTGGTGATAATAACATAATTGTAAGTATGCGGGAGGCCGCAGAAAACCAAAAATTACTGGGAAAAACTTTCGATAGCTCTTCATGGCGTGAGCAACTGCCACTTTTGCAAGGAGAAAAATGACGGCTTTTCTTCATTTTTATGTTACGATGCGGTTTCAAGTTTTGGGTGCCACAAGGACTTTTAATGCTCTTCAAACAACCGAAACTGACATTATGACTTTGTCATTTTACGAGCACGGTTCATTTCATCGGTGACGCTACCGCAAAAGTTTTAGTTAATGGAGAGTCACACAACTGTCAAAGTGCAATCGTACACATTTCATCACGCAATCTGTGCAAAGCATTGATACGCTTCGTAAAATACACGCACGTGCTAAACTATTCAACTCTTTTTCTCCAAATGTGCAAAGATTGCCGGTTCTACTTCACTCAATCCCACCGAAAAGTCGTGGTCTTGGCACACACACTCGTTCTCAGTGTTGGCGGCGGAAATGAAGCAAATCCGCAATTCTGAATATAGCAGTATGGAACTGAAAAGGATCTAGGAATAGGAAAAGGGGAGCGAAACGTGATTGTACTATTCAAGTGGCTCTAAAAGAGATATAGCAAATGTGTACTTAGACGTTATGTACTAGTAACTGTAGCCAAAATGCGACAAAGAAACTAAGATTAGGTGAGATGATGAGACTGAGGCGAGCTTCTAATTACTTTTCCTGTGCCTGTCGTGCTGTACATGATTGCATTGCATTGGAGGAAGAATTTTGGGGAGAAAAGATACTCGAAGGAATTTCACGGTGCACCAGATGCGACGCATTGTTCCACTCGTCATGTCTTTCTTGTCTTATCTGTTCACTTGAGGGCTTTTGGCATTCGGGCGCATCATCAACCGCTTTCAAATCTTGAAACTGCTCAGCCACATGTGCAATTGTAACCTTCACAAAAAGGAAACTGTCACATTTGCATGGCAATTGGTAATTGGGGTTTCTTCTGATTGTGTCACTGATTAGTGTACACTACACTGACTTGCATGCGGATCTAATTATGACTACTATTATAACTTATAAGTAGTATAATAGTATAAACAAACCGAAGATCAAGAAATGTTCAGATTTATCGTACAGTGCTTGAAGAAACGTAAATCTCTATGATCTAATCAATATTGTGTAATATAATAATTAAACACATGAGGTGAAGAGAAGAAACAAATGACATTAAACGCAAGCAAACCAAACGAGCCCAAATTCTTAAAGGAGTCACTTGAAATCGTAAAATTCACTTTGAAACGATCGTAAAAAGAAGGAAAGCGCCTTCGGTAAGTTAGTAATTTGAATCAGATCCTTCATCAAGGAAGACTACGAGTTAAACATCCTTTCCAGCTCATTTCCAGCACATAACGCTACACAAATATGTGGTCAACAAGCCAGAGCCGACGACTCCCCTTAGTGTACATTGCGTATAAATTGTTGCTCTTCTCCAGTGACACGCCTCTTCTAAATAAAACCTCAAAAAATTCACGCCTCCTCGTCGTCTTCAAGACTGTCTCACTAGTTCCCAATGAGCAGGAGGAAACTACCCGAAAGATACGTTCTAGTCCATAAAATATTTTTGACTCATGTGCATATTGTTTCACATTTTTTGAGCATCTTCACCGGAAAAGATGTTCCGCCCCGGCGAAAACACAGGTATTTTATGACCACAAATAAATTTTACTCGACCGCCTCGACCTGGCATTCGGGGTGTTTTTTACAGACAGGGAATTCGAAACAATGTAGTTATTAGTATCTGTAAATGACAAAACAAAGAATTTTCCCATGGACCCTTCGATTCGATCCACCATCAACGATAATAACTTCCCGGCGATGCAACAGTGCGACCACAAAACCAACCAAAAATGCATAATGAACTTTGACAGGCAGATGCGATGTTAAATTTAGATGCTCACATAATGCTCAATTCAGATTAATTGCAGGGGTACAAGGTACAATGGTAACAATTGAATTATCATAATTATCAATAATCATACTTCATTCTCACAAATCACATTATATCACATGTTCATTATTCATTATATTACTAAAACGAAAAGAAAGGTTTTATTGGAATCCTATTCTATAGTGTGCTCAACAATGCTGACGATTGCAAATTCTTGTGCCAATTGCTCTTAATTTGAAGTTTCTTATTTTTATAGATAAGCAGGTCGTAGGCGGTTTCTGGAACACTTTTTTAATGTTTTCAAAACGAAAGGACTGTTTCAATTTCAAGCAGGATTTCCCTTCAGCCTTCAACCCCTTAGCGTCACTTTCATCCATCACTTGAACATTCAAGTATGGCTGAGGATGAAAAACTCTTTGAAATGAAAGGGTACACTCAAAAATGAACCTTTGGAATAAAAAGGGAAGTTACTATGAAGTTTACCCCCATGGCATGGCGTTCCGTTTCGTTCATGGAAAGCAATGCATTTTTTATGACGTCCTTCGCTCTCCACTCTTCTGATATTATTAAACAGGGGCAGTGTCGACAGGCACAACTTCCTGTGTCTCTCTCTCGCCTTTTGGTACTCCCGAATCAAGCATTCAGAAGGAGGGTTGCACTATAAAAAACGGGTGTTTCATCAACCATGGCAGTTTTAGTGTTGTATCACACAACAACTGCTATTGGTCGCTCGTTCTTCGCATTGAGTCGTAACCAACGCTGTGAAGCGACAGGAATTAGCTGTGGTGATGGTCACGTAGTCTTGCACACCTTCATCACTATAAATGCTATTTTCTAAACCATTCGAAGAATTGAGTCTTGAGTTTCTTGAGTCTATTGCACTTTCTTTATGTAACATTACTATTTCAGTTTTGTCACGTCGTCCGTTTGTTATTATATATATTCATTTACTATTTCATGTTCATAATCATAAGGTAAATCGGATTGAAGTCTTGAAATCCACAGAAGACGGCAGTGTTTGTTGACATTGGCTTTGTGTTACTGTTTATTGTCCATAGTGCATTAATCCATGTGTCACTTGTTTGTTGATTGGTTGTAAAAAAAACACTTTTTACCATATCCCGTAATTATTAGATTTTTAATGATAAATTATGTTAATTAATATATCACACGGGTGCTCATTAGCTGAACTGCGCAAGTAAAAAGACAATAACAGGAGGTTTAATTTTCGTTTTTATGTTTTTTATGAGGTTTGTTTATTCTTTTCTCATTTATTTGTTTTGTTGCCCTTCTGAAAGTTTAACTACTCAAACTTTGCATATTTAACACGCAAACCAGTAGCGAGTACCCAACGTTATTATGAATATACATCAACGCGAAAGGAGAATAACACACGCCCATGAAGGAAACACGATGAGGCTATTATGCTTCAAAAGCTTCAAAAAGCGTTAAAGGGAAAGGATTACATACGAATTGTACATACTGTTACGTTTTGGTTTTTCATTTTCAATTCTATTGTCTAGAAAAGGAGGTTTGGAAAAGCCAAAGTCTTACAAAGTGAAGTGAACAAAGTGACACCCGACGATGACTTCTTGACACTTGTTCCTACAGTTATCAAAGAGACAGACGTTGGTCATGTCATTCAAGGGTGCTTTTGTGATGCTACCGCAGTGGAGCGAAGCACTGTTACTTTCACATTATTGCTGGGATTGCAGGATTGAATACTGTTGTATTTCAGTTTAGTGCGGTTTCCTCTGCATCATTCCTTTTCAACTGTCACTCCGACTCACCCACACACATTGTCTCGAAGGTGAGAGTGTGACAGGATGAAATCCATAAACTCATGTGAACCGGAAGAGTGTTTCATGATTGCGATTGAAAGGAAGAAGGCAAATTTTCCAATTCTAAATGGAGTTTGTGCAATGCATTCATTGCAGAACGACAATTATTTGATTATTCATCAATGTAATGATTAAAATATTAAAATCCATGCCGTTTTATTAACAGAAAGAAGACAATACCGAATGAAGTACAAGTCTTTGTACGTAGGTATAGACGTATAGAGTTCAAACAAATAGTCCATAGGATCGAATATTGCAATTGCAATAATTTACCCGTCTGAAAGTTTTATAAGAGTAAAAAACACATAATTTAATTTGTATATACGCATTCCTTTTTACCTACTGTTAAAATGCATGGTTTTTGTGGCAATCTCGCCAAAAAGTTGCCGACGGGGGTGTATTATCCTGACATGCTTATGACCATATACTTCTGTGCAGGATAGTCAAGTCACGAAATTTGCTTGTGCTATATTGCAACAGTGCAAGTCAATAGTCAATCGTTTTGGTCAAAAAAGGTTTTAAAACAAACAGGATGATGCCTTTCCCTAAAGCACGATGTTCTTTCGTCTCATAGGAGTGTCATTTAGTATCATAAATCTTGATGGCTTTCTGATCCGCTGTCCAAATGCATAAAATGAGTGACCACTGCAAATGGCAAATTTGGGACTGATGGGGCTAATCAGTGTCACTTGAAGAACAACAAGTAGGAAATATACGATTACTCCAAACGAGTTAACCGTTAGCCTCCCTGCAAGGTGGACAATGCGTACGGAACAAACTGCAAGGAACCGCAAGTAAAGAAGCATGCATAAGAAGATGAGATGAGAGAAAGAAGATGCGTCCAAGGAAGGTGGTTGGAATGGAAGTTGGAATAAGGCGCTCATCTGAAGTCACCTCTTTGAACAAGGAACATTTTAATGACCCACGACTCCGTTAGATTATTCAAATTGAAATTGTGTCCGAATTGAATGGAATCAAATTTATTGGGATTTGTTACAGTCGTGCTGTCCAGAGGTTGGTCGTCTGTCTCACTTTACTTTTTTTGCACAAGTTTCTCTCATACTGTACTGTGTGATGTTTTCTTTTTACTGTCCCATGCCTCTTTTTGGGCAATGACTCTTTGTTTGAGTCGAGATGCCACTGCCCACTCTACGTAGCCAAGTCTCTCTTCATAAAGCTTCTTGCCCACCTATGAACATGCAAATTACTTAGCACCTGCCTTCTTAATAAATAATTAGTGAGAGGTGACTCGGCTTTTGAGCATTCAATTTTCACCGTAAGTCCTTCAATTCTTGAGAATGCTGTTCAATACAATATCGCAATGCAACACACGAAAAAGATGCAGAGTAAGCGGAAGACACTCAAAACAACATTTACTATTGCTTGCTTGCCAGACGCGACGTCAGACGTCAATGACCAAAAATTCCTATAGAAAATTAAATGACTCCCAGGCAAACAATTTATTGACACTTGTCTCACAAATAAAACAAGACTTGAACACAAAAGGACCAATTCCAGTAGTCAAATTCAATTTTAGGAGAGAGAAACCGTTGGTTTTTTCTCATGCACGAACCAAATGAGCTGCACTACTCGTCGTCATCCTCACAGGAGCACACACAGCAGTCGTTCATTTCGTTTCAGCCTACCTGCATTTTATTATTACGTTCATCATGCATTTTCGCTTTGTCTCTGTAAACTCTGCAGGATATCTCCATCACAATTTTATGAACCGTTGTTGTCCTTTAGTCTACCTTTTGGAGTAGGGCACTATGACCTGCCAACGCACCAGGCAACGTGTAAGCAGCAGGTAATTCTTCATCGACATACCCAATTGCCTTAACTGTGAGAATCGCACCTGCGGATGCGTCATTCGAGTACAAAACTTAAGCTACTCCACTTACGACCAACATTTATTTGGTGGGTCAATTACTTTTGCGTGTTGACTGGGCTAGTTTAGTCGTCTTGCACAATTGAGCAAACACCGTTTCAAAGTCTAGCAGCATCGCATGCATGTCTACTCCATACGCGTACTATCATGATTATTAAGTACGTAGAATCCTTGTTGGACTCAGTGGGACATAGACTTTGAATAGGCGTGATTCCTTCATTCCTCCATCGTAGTGCATTCTCTATTTTACCATGATTCAATTAGTTGTGTGCATACGCAATACGCATACGATTTTACGATGTAGACCACTGTCGTCTTCAAACGAGTCGCTAATTCCCCAATTCCAAAAACCTTGTTAGATTCATTCTAAAAAGACAAAAATTCTTTAAAATGCATCTTTCTGTATTTGCACCACATTCCTTAATTCATAGCACTTTAGAATTCATTGTCTTTGTACGTTACAAATTGTTACAAATAGAGAAAGTCAGTAGAATAGGAAGTTTGGATAAATGCTTTCCTCGCCTCATTTTCAGTTTAGATGCGCCCCGATATATTTCAAGGTGGTCTTCTCCCTTGACTCATTCAAAGACTCAGCAGGGCATTTCGGGTCTATTCGCAGAACAACACCAAAGGTAGTCTTTTTAATGTTCCCCCCGCTTTTATTTCTCAGTCAGATTTAATTAAATAAATGACTCAAACGGGAAAGGACAAAAGAGTCTTGTATGACTGACTGTGCTGAGAGTGAGACCCTCCAGAAGAATTTTCCTCAGAAACAGGTAGTAATACACAGTAATTGCTACACATTTCCGTTCATATGAAACACTTGCTGTATTACTAATTCGGCGTTTCCCAATACTAAAACCTATTGAAAGACCAAAAGCGAAAAAAAACACCATTACATATTTGTACCGTTGGCAATTTAAAATGCAAGTTTTAAGACATTTCATAATTCTAATCTTCCCATGATGTCAATTCATGTTGCATTTTCCTTGCAAAGTGTAGCATTCAAGTATGTACGTTAGATATTTTGTCATTTGAGCTTTGAGGCTCTTCGTTTCGCGGTCAGACGAAAATTCTCAGAGCTGACAGTGTATCGAATCTGCTGTAATCTTCGCTCCATGTGGTTCGACGTCTTTGGTTCACCTGCTCCATTCAATTTTTAACTCTGACTTTGGATTCGCTTCAGCACTTCTTTCTTCCCTGAGTGATTCACACTCAAGAGTCAAGACAAGACTCAAGCACTCAAGTATGGTCGTTGCGTTGTCGTCGTTTCATCCATGGTGTGATCAAAGTTAGTGCAGCAGAAAATTCCTACAGCTTCCTTTATCAAGCATTCGTTTCGGTCCTTCTCCAGAACGCATGCCACAGGTTGTTGCTGTTGATGCTATTGCAATTTGCAATGTTTCATCTTCCAAAACTACTAAAAATTCGTCGACTATTCAGTTAATTAAATTCCGTTTTCAACTATAAGCAGCTTTACCGTAAAAAAATAATATATGCACAGAATTACAAAAGCATTTAACAGCATCAAAATTAAAAGTTGGACAACATCACAAAGGAGACAATTTTGAAAGTGGAACAATTGTAATATACAGCGGTCAACCAGTTGACACATTGAGTCTTTTACAACAGCAGCTGTAAAGCACTGACCTTCTTTACTAAAATGTTGTCACCAGTCGAAATTTACGTGACAGAGACACGCAATCGAATGAGCTGCCTATTAATGTGCTACAATCATGAGATGAGCTCAGTCACACTTTAATCCGTATGAATTTCCACATCAAACATTTGTCGTTTGTGGCCATCTGCGTCAACACCTTCAATTTGGTAGTATCTCTGTCCTTGTCTCGAATGTGTCAGCATTTGCGTGCAATTCCATCATATTTTCCTTAATTTATTTATTCCTCTTTCGACATATTAACAATTTATTCTAGACATCTTATCAACACGAGAGACAAAAATTGCTTCACATCTTGGACGTGTCCGTGTGTCATCTGCACCTTAAAATAGTCGCACGAAACGTACAGTTAGTCACTTTACTATTAAGGTAAAAATGGTGATGAGACCGGTGAGGCCGCCGGTACTTAATTTGACCACAAAATTGAAACGAAATGGAAAAGGGAAAACGCTGCTGTTGGTAATAATGTCACAACAAAGCGTCTAATAAAGATTTAGTACAAGTTGTGTGGTCATATAGGGTAGCATGCCACGATGTAAAAAAGTGCAGCGTGTTTCTGTTTACTAAAAGGGCTCCCTTTGGATCTATTGTTGGCATTGTTACCATCTTCCCGACCAACGAGGAAATGCGGCATTCGCCAAAGGACTAAAGAAGCAGAGAGATCTTGGAAGTATTTACGACACACGTGTTCCTTCGTGTTCACGAACCACTTGAAGGAGCCTATTGTACCCTTTGCCTTTACTTTTACTCTTATTACACCTTCTCACAAAATACGTTTACTCCAATACCAAAAACGGCCTAATAACCTTATAATGAACTTCATATGATACATTTCTAAGGATAACTGAATCTCTTAATGAGAATGAGTCGTTTCTTTGATTTTTTGGTTTTTTCTCACAAAACTGCTCATACAGAGGTATAAAAGTAAACTTTAGTAAAATTCATGGTAGAAAATGTAATAGAATGGAATCATGGAACCAAAGTAAAGTAGACTTTTTTCTAAGTGACAGAACATTGAAATCAGATACAAGAATGTCTGGAATTTGGAATGTGGCTGCATTCCAAAATGTCAATGTAATAGGTGTTTAAATTCTATTGAATTGGAGCAACTGAGTCTCATTAAGCCTTCATTAGCAGCATACTAGTTCTGACAATTAACGTTTTGTGCACGATCGTCATAAAAAAAGTTATGAGAATGTGAAAAATTTCTTGGTAAATCACTTCTTTTACTTTTCTTTGTTTTACCTGAATTACATAATATTTAGATACATTTTTGAACTTAGTAAAAGTCACTTATCGTTTTATTCTGCAAAATCATAATCATGTACTACTAAAATGTCTTTAATATAGATAGGAGGACCACGAACTGTGTTCGGCAAAGTCAAGGTTTATATTTCATTATTATGAATTATGAATGAAATTCAAAGAAATTAATTTACGCTGATTGATTAGTGAAATATGAATATATGAACCAAAAATACTAGATAATACTTTCATTTTGCATTATGAACGCAGACACACTTTTCATTGCAGATGGTCACTGTTCACTGTGCATCATCGGAAGGCTAATTAGTATGCATTAGCTGTTGCGGGTTGTAGTCAACGTATTATCAACTCATCAACGGGCGCGAGAAAAAAGATTTTGAGGCTATGCGTTTTATATCCGCTCTCTGTGGGTTTTTGTGAGTTGAGACGAGACTTGAGAGTCATCGTAAATCCCCATCGAGACAGGTTTAGACCTTTATTTCTGATTCCATAAAAGTGGAAGTATTATTTACTTTGTACATTGTCCAGGGGCGGAGACAAAACCATCAAGTCATAATCCAGGTGTGCATTGCACGTCCCGGATTTGAATTCAATATGGAAAACAACACACCATTCCATTTTTTCTCAGCATACAACGTTACGCATTAAACATCTCTCCGATTACTAGTTAGCATTATTATTATATTATACAGTGTGCCTTTCCTTTGTATGCTTAACTTGCCTTCTTATTTCATGACAACTTTTTAGGTAAACGAGTTGCTCGTCATCATTTCACCCTTTGTGCTTTTTAGACGTAGAGCAGTACGTCGGAAGCATAAAATTGAATGTGAGGTCGTCGTCAGCATAGAAAAGGCGGGTTCAGTTCTGATTTAATACATTTGATTCTGACCTTTCACAAAAAATTGGTGTCTCCGGCATCAACATTCCCTTCGTAACATCAACATCCTTCATAACCGTACCGTGTACTTTATTATTTTTAAGTTTCGTTGTATGCTGTTGTTAAAGCTTTTCTGGTCAATCCGATAGTACAACTTTTAGTATATTAAACCAGATTACTTAATATACACACGTCCAAAACCTGAAAACTGCTCTCGAAGTGTAGCAATGATGCGTTCAATATAATTTTCCCCTGTTTACTAGTCAGATACGTACATATCGCCTATTCATCTTCATTATTATATTGTCATTCACAATGATAATGAAGAAACGTGAATCTAACGAAAGTATGAGAGTATATGAGCATGATTAAGAAAAGCACGCGATGCCATTTTCCGTATACGACTGTCACTGTCAGTCTGTCTGCGTCTGTGCCTCACCGTCATCGTGGTCGTCAGTCGTCATGTCGTCATAATTGTCTTCGTCTGCTATATGCAGTTAAAGTGTTGACTTTGCCATCAATCGACTTGGCGTCACATTTGCTAAACATCCAAGAATGATTCTGAGGCTATCGGATTTGACAATGGGTTCATCATCAACCTTCTCGGACACAACAAATGACAAATCGTAATTGATGACATCTTACTCGCATTGTCATCAGCATGTGACCGCTTGATCACCAATGTTGCTCATGTGAAGCACGTTCCAAAAGGTAATAAAGCAGCAGCACAAACTGATTTGTTTTCGAATGTGTAAAAGATGACTGATTTGGTCAAGTCAAGATGGACAATTCAATTTTTGATAAGCATGGGTTGACGTTGGCTCACACAGCACGATGATGATAAAGATGACAATACTATAAATGTACAAAGAAAGCAGAGACGTTGAATACGCTGACAAAAGTGCACCCAATGGACATCAAACATGAACATTTTTATAAGAGTCACAAAACGAAATTGAGTGAAGTGAAGGAGATGTCAAAATTTGTTTCTTCCCACGTGCTTTGTTTAAAAGCCTTTTAAATGCAGTTTTTAATGTGCGATTGGGTTTGACCGCATAGAGCGCTTAGGATGACAGTGCATTTGCAAAGCAGCAGGTTCCCCCAAACCTCAACTTCTGAATGGCAGACGACCACAATAAACTTATAAGGAGACATTATCATGACTTTTGATCACTTTTTTTCAGGTCTGTGTGTTGTATTGTCTCTTCTTCTCCTTCTTCTCGTGCGCGTACTTTATGGAGACCCACTGAGCCACTGCCTTCGTTGATGTGGTGAGGTTAACTTGCTCTTTTCTCTGTTTAAATGAATGTGCATCAAAAAACCATCATCCGACTGGCTTATGGGTGTGCTTTAGGAATATTTTTATGGACATGAATGAAGACTAATGTTCATTGCGCTCTTCTTCTTCAGCTAAACATTAAACTTCATCCGGCTTATGCAGACCCGCAACGTTATGCTAATGGAAGGAAGGATGCAACACCCTACAGAGTCTATGTGCAGTACGGTCATGTTAAACAAACCATCATTTCGACCTACTGTTTTATCGTCGCAGGCGATCTGGACTTTTTATTGTAATAATTCAAAACTCAACGTAACAGAACAACCATCCAAAACTTTCTTCTTTGACTTTTGCTAAGTCCAACAACAAAAGGAACAGTCCTTAAAAAAAGTCGTCTTCGACTTTGTCGTCCTTGTCTACTGCTGGTCCTTAGCTGGGCCTATTGTTCTTTCCTGTCCTTTGAATCTCGTTACAGGTCCCACCTACAGGAAATCTCGTTTTGGAAAATCGTATAGTATTTAATCAAGAGAGCTACGAAACAATTTGTTCAAATTAGCCATAAAGACTTAAAACTTGGTAAAATGTCTCATTCAAAAGCACATCCATATTGTGAATGGTAGGGAAACACAAAACCACCCTTAAGACATATCTTAAAGCAAATCCCAAAGACATATTGTCATATTATGCGTAAAACGTTGCCCAACTGTTGGACCAAGTGGACAGAGGCGGGGCGAGAAATTGTCCATCCAGCTGCCTCGTCCATGTCAAAATGAAAACGTCACCTGTCATCGTGTCATGTAACTTTACATTGTGTCCTTCTTAGCTCTTTAAATCCATCTGCCTTGTTTGGGATTCGATGGGAGATGGGACTGGGACAGACACGCAGAGTCAGTGTCCACCATGTTCAATCCGTGTCTATTACTTCCCATAGCCTTTTCATCTTCAACATCTGGCGAGTTTGTGGATAATAAAAGTTAATTTTTTTCATTGCGTGCGCGTCCAAATATTAAGCTCTATTTGGAAATCCAGGTCAAATGTGTTTTTGGTCATACGTGCGTTATAAGATGAATTAATGAAGAATGACTTATAATATGATAAAGATAATACATAGAAGACGTTAGATAGAAGATGAAAAATGTGGTCTGAGATTCAATAGTAAATATTGTAACCTTTACATTTTACCGTTGCGTTGTCGGTTCCAATGCTCCATCGACATTTTGTATTTGTGTAATGTAATTGGAGCCGACAACGATGACCGGGTTGGGCGGTTTCCAATGTTCCTGCTACACAAACCTATTTCGAAAGCAAAGGAAATAAGATGTCAATTGTATCCTATCTGTCTCCCATCGGAGGTTTGGAACCAGTGAAAAATCGACATGGATAATGTTCATTTGTTTGCGTCAACGACTTAGGTACACAATTCTGTTCCCAAAAGTCCAGATAGGATCGAATATCATCGTTTCTGTTCTAGTAACTATATAACATAACGTAACATGAAAAGTATGAAAAACTGAAACACCGACGTATTGAAATTGAAATAATACAAAATAAAGGAAATGTAAACAATTGTACAGGTCAGGTAGTTTGTACGTTAAATAGTTTAATGGATGACAAGATTCGCGGGAGCTGGGATTGGGAATAATTGGGATCATAGTTTCATAGTGAAGTGATAAAGGATAAAGGTTTTTGTTATTTTATTTAGCAATAATCCTGGCCTGGCCTGGACACCCTGGCCTACGCTAACACTTACACAGACAATACAACCTTACCAACGTGCATTTCGGCAACCTTTGCTAAAAAGAAAGCACAGGTCATGGACATTCCAATTCCAGTCGTTTGGAAAAAACCCTCGCACATAATTTTCCTTGACTTCATTTTGCAAAAAATGATTCCATGCTCCACTCAACACGTTTTGGAATATGACTATAGAACGGCCGCGGTCATGGGTTCAGCATCTGTTATAGTTGCAACAGTATGTAATTTACGAGGAAACCACATCCGTAATGTGACAGCCATTGCCATTAATTAAAAAGATTTTGCCATTTGACACTCGCCTTTTCTTCAAGCTTATTGCAACAGGTGTTACTTTGGTCCTCACGCTACTATTAGCTAATAGACTCTGTGTATTTAATTAGCGGCATATGGAAAGCATTACATTTTGGCATTGGGTCTTTCTTAATGACTAGGGAAATGTGCAAAATGTGAAAATTATGATAATTAACTTTGTTTTTTTGCTTTTGCTTCCATATTCCATTGCATAAAAATGAATGGCTACTACTCCCATTCTTGAGTTCTTCGTTTTAAAACCATTCGAAATTTTAATATTCAGCATAAAATCTCGACTAAAATTGTTTTTTCAAATAAAGATGCTGAATAGGGACGTTTAAGAAATAGACACTGAATCATTGTGGCTGGATGTCATTAAAGTTTCAACACTTTCGTTTTTGAACTTGTTGATATTGATATCCTTTGAAGACAACCTTTATGCTGGGATTTGGAAGGAAGCCTAAGGCGCCATGCGCTACGTCTTGACGTACCTTTTTCCCATAAGTTTTGTCTTGAGGGACTTGACCTATGAAGAAACCTGAGTAGAAAAGTGTAGGAAAGCAAACACATCGCGTGGCCCTCGCGCTTAGGTAATGACCTCTGCATACCACCAAAGATGATTGTGCCGAAACGAAAGGTGCCTCGGGAGAATCTCGTACTCTAAGTAAACTTGCGTGGTAACGAGACCACCTGGAAACAAGCCGTCAAACTCTTTTTTAAGTAAACCCTGTCGAACCCTAACGAGCCAATACTGACCCGGAATAACCAGAGTAAAAAAGAGTCTCAC
This sequence comes from Harlomillsia oculata, assembly GCA_019776145.1. NCBI lineage: Eukaryota > Metazoa > Arthropoda > Collembola > Entomobryomorpha > Oncopoduridae > Harlomillsia > Harlomillsia oculata. The sequence goes on along the minus strand of JABASF010000063.1, from coordinate 29,132 downwards.
AGTATTTGCCATTGCCCGTGTCAGACTCAATCTGCCCTGTCTTCTGGCATCGCATGTTCCCCACCTTGTTTACTCTGTGCCCTATCATTAACCCATGTGCAATAATACTTATTAAAGAATCAGGCGGCTGGAAAAGCTGGAATGCTCGACTCGCCACGTCCGGCGGGGCCGGAGTTCTCATGCATATTGCATAGACAGCAATAGACTTTAATGTGTTAATCCAACTTGTCCCAACCGTAGAATGGAAGCCAAAATCCTTCACTTAAAAGTACTATGATAATATAGTAATTTCAGGCCAGCTTCATAGTAAACTCTCCCTCACTCAGTCACTCATGTCCAGCTTCAATTCAAATACTTACAGTGAACATTGAACATGTGCTCATTGTTACAGTATAGCAACATGTGCAGCGTATCACAGGAAATCTGATCCTTCTTGAACCATCATTTCAACTTCCAATGAGACTTTAATGAGCATATTCCTGTGTACCGGAATTAGGCGAAAATTGACATTCGTCGCCGGTAGCCAGTCATGATATGATGCTCACCTGTGAAAGCAAGAATGTTAACATGAACAGTCAAGATTTCTGTGTTACGTTACATTCAGATCGAATTTTTGATCAGTTCTTGTGGATTCTAAGTAAACAGTTTGACTTCATTTGGAATATTCTATCGGGGGCTATAAGATAGGCTTTTTAAAAAAATTTTCTAGTCCGGTTAATGAAGTAAAAAGTAAATCTAGCAAATTAATTGAACCGTAAGTTCATCCTTGAGAAGAAGCTGCCAGTCTCAAAAACCACATTTCCTGCTCAATTTCAATATGTCTCTGACCGCACCCCTTTCCTCACCGCAAAGACGCCCAGTCACACAATTGTCAGTTGGTTGCCCCGCTCATCGTCTGCCCTGATGATAATCTTCTAACAAATTAGATCAAATACCAACCAAATGCCTTAAAAGTATTGTAGCTTTAAGGGACGTGGCTTTGACTGGAGAAACAGGGAGACAGAGAGAGACTTGAGAGACCCTTTGCTTCCGTAGATTACTCACGTCCAAGTCCAAAGAAGGAAGAAATATGGGATGGTGATTGGATTGCCGCACCATATAAATTTGTAAGGGCTACCCTTTTTGTAGATAATTCTTTCTCAATTAAACAAACAAGAAGCCTTTAAAAACTCTTTTCGTTCCAGAAAGAATGAAGGGTCCATCGGCCCCTCTCCCGTAAAAAAGACTCCATCCGTCCATTTATTTTCATCTGTCTTCTCATCTTTTCCTTGTGAGTAATTTACGGCTGGTTTATTAAAGGGTAATCGACGCATCTTCAGTTTACACATAATCAAATACTATGCTTTCCAATGGAGTTGAAGTCACTTGAATACTTTTTGGATTATCTGGAGCAAGCAAACTTGCTTACCTTCTGCTTTTGGGATAACTTTAGCTATTGTGTTTTATATACCGCATCAATTTAGTAGAACGCGACCCACTTCGTCCATAAATTCATCTTGAGATCCATCCGAACGTTGGTTTTTCACGGGTAAATTGGACAGGTAGACACTTTGTCCTTAAGCCAAAGGCTGAAATACAAGCGGAAAGTGTATTTCAAAAAGGGTTCTTCGCTCCCATTGAACCTAATCAAGTACGTAGGTTACAGTTACATGGACGCAACAAACACTGATTAAATTAAGGAATTCTTCCACCTTTAGGCTGTATTGCCCCGGACTCCGCAATTATCTAATGAAGGAATCGGGGAAAGAGAATATACAAATTGTAGGGTGCACATGGCTGCACTAAGACGTGTTGAAACACCGGAAAAGCATAAATTTCCAAAGGTGTGAGAAAAAGTGACAGAACAGCGTTTTTTCTCTTTCCAATTCCAGTTAATTGTAGAAACAATGGTTGTGTTGTTGTGTTCAAAAACTTACTTACACATTGTAACAGAATTTCAAACATTCTTTTGGTTGGAAAATGCTGTTTTTAGAATAAATTTTATTAGTCTTTTTCCTTCCCCACTGTCTGCATTTTTCTGTAGAAAATACCAGTATATTTGTCCACTTGTTCTCTTTTCAACCGCGCCACACCTCGTTGATAAATGACGAATACAAAATGACATACCAACTTTGTGTAAATAAATATCAGATTTCATAAGCGACTGCGACTTTTAAGGAACATTAGACAAATTACCTCGCGCCAAGCTGACACATCACTCCTTCGATCCATCTTCCCAATGCTTTTGTACTGAAAATTCAGAATAGAATCTGACTATAACAACAACCATCATACAATTTTGTTTACTTTGTGGTAAACTTGTCATTTGTCGCGAGACATTTGTCACCATGATTTATTATTAGTTTTGAGGAATGTCTTCTTAATGTCATTGTCATATCATATCAGAAGCTTTCTTTATTGCACACGAGACACGACTCACAGGATAGGAAAAGAAAGTTGAAGTGAATAGCAATTATCGATTATCTCACCTGAACTCGATCGTCAGGAAATCTTAACTTGATCTTTACTTTAATGATATTATTAATTATTAAAACCATTTGTATTTAATATGGACGGAGTTAAAGCAATTCACCATTTTTCATTGATGAAGCGGATTTCCACGAATTGTTATAACTTAATCACGAAATGATGCATGTGACAAATTACACAAATTCGATCCATCACAAAATCACAACCCTTTTCCATGATCTTCATTCAGCAATGCATGTTCCACAGCAAAATCTCATTATGATTTGGGTATTAAAATCGGAGCAAGGGAAGTTGATAAGCGTTCTGCATCGAATTATGCAGGCTGCAGCTTCCTCAGAACCCAGACTTCAGAGTTCAGACACACTCTCTCAAACGTTAACGAGGTTTGCCCTTGTTAACCCCTTTCACTCCAGTTGACTTTCCCATTGTTGCCCAGTCGGAATGGAATTTATGAAAAGTAATAGAAGGGTTGGACGGTTCAAATGATCACAAGTCCCGTGGATTGACATTGACTTATATTCTATTTTACATTAACAAGCAAGGGATCAACTTGAGCGGGCAGCTGATGATTATTGTATTGCCTCCGAGTTGTCTGTGAAAAGAGGGAAATCTGGATCGCACTGAAATTCTTTTGATATACATTGTATTATAGTTTTCCTCAAATGTTACAGTCAGTCAAAAAATCCTCTGGCTAATGTGACTTTTCTATGATAATTTGTGTGACTGTGTGAGTCTTTAAGGTTCACATTGAGGGCCTTGGTCCAGTTGACAGTTTCTTGTCGATCCACCTCCATCCTGTGTGCATAATGGAACAACTTTGTAAGCTTCGGTGAGTCCTTTGTTGTCACAGCTTGTCATACTTTGCGGTTTGGTTTTATAGTGTGACAGGGGCAACGCGAGTCATGTCATGTCAAACCCTTTGCTTCCGTCAATGTCCTCCAACATCCGTCAGTTAGTACAGATTAATATTTTCTACACTGAGCTACACTTTGCAATATCGGATAGAATCAAAAGGAATCTACGTCACGAAGAAAGGCAAAAGCAACCGGTAGCAGCTGCAAAAATGTTGCAAATATGCCGGAAATGTTTAATAACAATTTATGCGATTTATCCTGAGAAAGGATTTTGTGAAGAATAGAGAACAGAAGTGATAGATTTGTTCGAGTTTGCCAATGCAATACTAAATGAATACAATGAAAAGAGAATTCAGTCAAAGTCAGACTAAGAAAGATTGACGACTGGAGTCAGCGCTCTTTGCTCAAAGATGTGACTTGTCCAAGTGAAACCGTGGATTTGTGTTTGGAAGCGCCGACTTATTGAAACGAAGTAATAATTATTGAAGTGTGTTGTGCTTAAGCAATTACTTTTTAAGTTAATGCTATTAGACGAAGTGCGCATTGGAGCATTGCATTATTATTGCATTAGTGAGAAAGGGAAGCGAAGGCCCGAAGAAGACGATTAGAATGCGCAAGATGTGAATTGGGTGGCCACAGGCCAGTTCACCAAGTCAAAGCGGCACAACATCAAACTTCGATTCTAATCGTTTCCCTGTCAGAATCGCATTAAAGTCCTTTTGTGTTCCTAGTCGGCTCGTTCATTGTGCTCATCAGCATCATCCGTCATTCCGCTGTTGTAGTTGTAGTCTTCGGGGAAAACAGTACGAGCTAAGTTTGTTTGAGTGTAAGCAAATTGAAGCAAGAAGAATTTGAAAAACTTCCTATTATGTATAACGTAGCAACATATGGGAGACTTTAGTGTTTTGTATCAAGAATTGACGGTAGGACAGGGAGCCTTCGCCTTCTTGAACCAATCTGAAGATTGGATGAGGATAAAAATCCCTTTCGAGATGCAGCTGAGAGGATTTCAAAGTCAAAAGAGCACACGAAGCAAATGGTTGGAGACTCTCACCTTCTGTCACTTTTGATTTTTGACTCGTCCACTGTCGATAAACTGTTGAAGAGTTTCCTTTCATGTGTCGCTTGTCTTCTCCCTTTCAATCCGTTCGGCACTCAAGCTTCTAGTTGTCCTGTCAGTCACATTGTATTCCGAAAAAGGGTCAATTCTTGGGTCAAGCTTTGTCTCAAATCCTCTCACCTTCTTTGCTTCCATCTCTACTGTTCAAATGTGCTGATCTTGAATTCCTAAATAATATCAATATGTCTTCATGTATATGCGTCGATTCTTTCGATGCATTCCTGTCATCCTGTCGTCGTCTTTGAAACTGAAAGCACCACTTTTGCAACAACGTGTTTTTCTCAGTACATTGTACATTGTAGTATTTATACTAGCTTTTGCAAAGTTCCACTAAGGAAAAGACATGAAATAAAGAAAAGATCACAACTTTTATAGTTAAAATGAATTTAAAAGACTCTGAAAGTAAAACAAATGGTGCGACGTCGCTGACTGGAACCGTTGGTGGTACGCCATGTCCAACATAAAACTGCTTATCTCGTATCCAAAAAATGTTGCAGGCAAGCCAACCCCGACCTGTCAGCCTTCACTCACCCGGCACACTCAGTCACTCTGTCAGTCCGTCAACTTTTCATTTTTCATACGCATCGCAACATCTTTCATCGCTTAACCTCAAGCTCAGTTTTACTCCACTATCCTACGAAGATGAAATGAAACCACGAAATAACCAAGTTATAAACCCGTTTCTTTCTCCAGCCTGCATTTTTAATCTCATTGCGCCAAACCCCTTGACAGGAATCTTGTTGGAGAAATAAATGAAATAATTAACTTGATATTTCCTTACCTCCTCAACAAAATCACTCTTCTGTTGTGCATGAAGTGCTGGGCAAACCTCAACTACATGGATACAACGTTTTCACTTTCTACCAGATACACAAAACACAAACTTGCTTGCTTTACAAGCAAAAACCAAATATGAAAACATAACCAGACCAGACTAATCCAATCCAAGATTTGAATTCTCACTTTGGCACTTTTGCCTCAAAGCAATTCAGTTCACATTGTATTCCTCATTTGATTGACGTGGACAGCTCCCATTTTCTTCATTGCTGGAACATTAGATTTCCAGACGGGAAGGAGCATCCCATCCTCATATGAAATTAGTCTCTCTCATTTAAACTACATAGAAACTGAGTAAACTAATAAAAAATCATCATTTTATGTACTGTGAGTATGTGTGCAGAGTGCTATTAGATGCCATCCATACGACCACTTAGACCACATAAAAGGGCAGATTAAAACATCATCCAAAATCACTAGGTTTCGACGCTTCTCCATTTCCAATTAGACCCTCGCGGTTTGGAACTTGAGAGCCTTGACTATCATCTCTCAAATCTTCTGTCCACAACCGTAGCCGCTACCAGAAACTTGGAGATTAGCTTTTGCTGCTGCTTCCGCTAGTCATGGTTTCCATTTTGATGGTATGGGATGGTGAAATGTATAATAGTCGCTTTCATTCATGCTACGTTTACTATAGTGTGGAGAACTGGGATGGAATCATATTTTGGCTAGTCTGTGTCCCGACTTTCCGACAACTCGTCGCTCTGTCTCATCACGACAGCAGCATCGTGTTTTGGCAGAAATTGCATTGAGAATATAATCAACTTTCAGCTTTTTTTGTCAAGGTACGAAAGAAAAATGCAACGGGGCGGTTCGGAACGTTAAGATTATAAAGACTGAATGAGTGGAACGTGAACTACAGAGCGCCCATGACTAGTCAAGTATCAACTTTGGTGGTATTGGTATCTTATCTTGTTCCTCAAATTCGGTCCAATTTGCTCAATACAATGGTCACATATCAACTGACAAGGGTGTAATCATAAAAGTTAACTCCCTTTATAACCTGCTTGGTTATTAGGTCCGTCGTCAATAGTGTAATTGAGCCAATTCTCTTTTCAAAATACAATGGTTTGCGGAAGGCCATAGAAGAAACAAAAGGAGACTTGTGAGCAGGCGGAGAATACGACCCAATGGAAACAAGGCGTGGTTCTCAGGGCACAAGTCGCTTGAACAAACCTAGACTCAAAAGTCAAGTCTTCGAAAAGGACTAGTTTCATGTTCATCTTAAAAACGAGAAACATTGGCCGATTGCACTAACTTGCTTATTGTGCTTTGTTGTCTTACTGCTCACTTTTCCTGCCCTGCCTTTTACCTTTGACAGAGGGTTGAAACAGCTTTCCTTCAAGTGTATGAACAAGACGAACATGAACAGAACGTTGTTATATACTGAGGGAGGCGGTAAATAAGGCAATTGGGAGAGGAAAATTGATTTTTCTTAGAAGAGAGGAAGCAACGAGTCCTTCAGACTGACAAGAAAGTAATTTACTCCCTGCTTAACCTAGACTATTACGGGATGTTAAAATGTTGACTAACTTAGTAAAAACGTTATCATCCTATGGTTTAAGGTTTGCTGGAGGATCGTCCCCGAAAAAATTTAATTTTTCTGTTTGATGGTGTGGGAACGTCTGAAGGAAATTGTTAAAATGGTCTGCCTAACAAGCCTGTCAAGTCATTTCGGCGCGGGAAGTGATTTGGCACTTGTGTATTTTGGGGCTGGACTGGGTTGGTTTACGAAGGGACCTTTGGGAGCCTAGGGCACGTTTTATTACCGAATCGTCGCACGCAAATTCTTACTTTGCAAGATTTACGTGATTGCTTTTTTTTATCTTAGTTATCCTTTGAGTTTTTGCCTTTTTTAGTACTGGCATGGCAGTGTCTTCTTCGTATAGTTGTAAACCCGTAAAATTCTTCGTATATATAGTCGATTCTCAAAATACTAGACTTCCTCTCTGTTCCCTGACAGCACGGCTCACATCCCAAAAATTCAATTCTGTCTCAGAAATCGTCGCTTTTCAAAATCAGGTTGTTCCGTTAGTAATGACACGAAATTAAAAATCAAATCTCAGTCTCATTCCACGAGATCTGCGTTCCAATAATCCAATTCCACTATTGGCATGTGACAAGTAATAAGAAGATTAAGTCGTGTTTAACCACATATTTATTTGTTCGCGGAAGTGTATCATGAAGTGGTTAAGTGTAATCGTTTTTTTAGATTCCCTGCCTAATTCAATCTCACAAATCTAAAATAAGGTCTCTCGTTCCCATTCATCCTCCCTGTTTTTATCCTGTTATTGTTGCATCTTACATTACATCCCACAACCACCACCGCATAAGAGTAGTGGCAGGTCATTGTGTGTTTTTTGTGTCTCTCAATCTCATCCTTCATCCCTTTTACCTATTTACTAAACACAACATTGAAGATTTGGAAGCTGGAATCATTCTTGTCACTTTGTCCCTCCTTGGGTACCTTGATTCAAACGTTGGCTTCTTCCACATTCCTTGAATTGTGATGTATAACATCAAGATATCAAACTTTGTCTAATTCGTTCTGTTATTGTGCCTTGGCTTTTTTGTCCAGACGATGTTAGAACCCTCTAATCCAATTTTCATAATAGAAATTTTAAGAATAACCTGAGGTTTCACATTGTAATGGTCAATGTAATTTTTTGGCTTTGAGTTGAGCTTGAGGAGCATTATAAAGGGGAACTCCTTTTTTTACATGGTGTATTATCAAAAACCTCAAGGCTGTATTTATTGAACGCAAAACATGAACATGAACGGAAAACAAGCAGAAGCTTCTGAATGAGAAGCAAACAACCCTTGCAGACAAAGCACGAAATGGTAAATGGTAATGTAATTTTTCTGCATCTGTGCCTCGTGCCCGGAGAGAATTTTGAGGGTTTTTTTTACATGCACTTTAAGTAGACCCGACTTTCCCTTTAATTTTTTCAGTTTCCGGCCTGCAGCCATATTTGAGACGCCCTTTTCCTCCTGACCACAATACGCCAATGGTGGGATAGGAAAGTTGCATGTCCTGAAACGGGTGACGGTGACGGGGTGACTAACATCGTTTCGGCTGCTCATTTGCCTTTTCGTGCTCAAACTTGGTAGTTTAGGGTGGTTTTCTTTCATTCCCCGTGGGTTTACTGTCATCGAAATCCAAGGACTGTGATGGATCAAATTGGTCAGTGATTGACAGACATGAAAACCAAATCGAGATGGACATGGAATGGACACGAGTCAAAATTGATTTTTATAGTCCAAAGTGTTCATAGTCATAATTTAATATTTTATCCTTTTTCCATTAGTATATAAAGTGAGTTTGTGGTCGAGGTGGAAAGTGCAAGTTTTCCCAAGCGAAGCGTAGCATTAGTTTCTTGTTACTGTTGAGTTGGAATTTTTTGAAGGTGAAGGTGAAGAGTCATCCTGCGAATGAAAACTATTTGATTCAACGAATGAATCCTTCACCCTTCTTTACGCTTAAGAATGCACTTGTGATTTAGAATGATAAACGAAGCCAGAATGACTCCACAAAATTAAGAGATCAAATAGAATAAACAGGTGAGATATGTTGATACGACATGAGATTGACAAGACCTGTTCCTTAATTTTGTGTTTAGCTGAACCAACATGAGCCATCAGCTAATGAGCTATTAACAACAGTCAAGAATTTACATGGAATTCACTGCCGATTCTTTTAAAGTATGGTTCATTCATATTATAATTCCTATGAGTTTAACTTCAATTTTGGAAATACAAAATACAATATTATTTAATACGCTCTTTCTAATTCCAATTGACTGCTACGTTTACAATAATTCATAGTAACGTAACCTAATGAAATGACAATAATGCGCTCTAAAGTATAGGAAATTCTAGAATGTAAAAGTGGCAAAGAAGTGAAGATCATGCATGAATTTATCAGCGGCTCAGACCAGACTCTCTGACTTCCCTTTCGACTGGACTATTCGTCTGTAACCCTTCACTTGGATTTGATTGCTGAACATTGAGCTGCATACCGAAATCGAATCCCTTCAATTGTGTTTTGAACATCCACCATGAATAAGTTAAGACACAGAGAGAGAAGAGACCCTTTGTCCCTTTTCCTTGTGATCATTAGGTGTGTCCCGTTATCTTGTTCCAGGCTGCGAATGGCCATCATAATTCTCTCGTCCTGTCTTCCAAGACACCTTCATGAGGACGTTAATTTGTTCCTCAGATGGGTGGACATGTCACTTTCAATAAAATTCAAATTGCATTTAATGAGATCGAGCCTTGTGCTTCTCTAAAACCTGCAAACCGGCTGCATTTTATAGTGTTTAGCGTTTGGTATAATAGGATTCTACCTTATGTACGGAGAAGAAGATCCAGTATCAAAGAAACTATCCTTCGGTTTTTTATCCACCCCATTCAGTTTCACGTCTGGAATGGAAGTCTCAAAAGTCTCTCCATTCACTTTCTGTTAGATATTTTCCAAGGATATAAAACCCCAGTGATTTTTATCATTGTAGAGTTAAACATGAAGATTTCAATTAGTGTGTCGACTCATCCTCGTTCTCCTTCTTATGATATCAGAGAGCGTCGCTCTTCGCGCTGTATCTCTTTGTAGCCCCTGACCTGTGAAACAAGCTTGGGGAAGTTTAATCTTTAATTAATACAGAAGTTAATCCAAATCTGGTGCAAGTGTGGCAATTTGGAATTAAGGAAATTACAAGCACTCGTCCTGTCTCGGTCTATAAAAACGATTTTTAACGTACCAACTTGGAGTTGTAACACACACATCGTGGCACTATTCCACTTCACACATCAAAAATGACATCATTTGCATTCTCCTCGCACCTTCTCAACCTAACCTCAACTTGTCCCTTGGAGATGTTCGTTGACCATTGTGTCCTTAAAGTGTCCGAACAAAAAGTCATAAGAGACTTTTTCGGCTAGGAGCAGTCATTGAATTTTCGTTAGAGTGTAATGCAAAGTCATCGTTTGGACACAAAGATAGACTGACACTCCGAAATCCTTTGAATGAATTAACATTTTCTTCTCTTACGTGCTTGCTCGCCTGTTTTATGAGCTAGAGAATTCATGGAGCATTCTTAAGTGTCCAGAAGGCACGAAGCGTGCTGGAAGATAAAGCAATCGATGATGTCTCTTTAAGGTGACTCAGAAAAAGCGACAATAGCAATAATAGTAAGATTTTGACAGCACACAACAACATGCAATACTTTGGTATGCAATGGTCAAGCATTCAGTGCTAATGTCCAGCTTTGGAATTCCAGAGGAGCTCTTGGTTGACAGAAATTTATCCTAATCACTCGTAATAAATTCAATGCGTGCTTTTTCCCAACGAATCTCGACGACCGGAGCAGTCATACGAGCAAATGCACTCAAAAGCCTCACCAAACCATCGCTGTCACACAATGTCACAATGCTAAACATATTCTAAAGCACATCACTATTTCACTATCACATATGACAAAATGTATTTTACACTTACACTTGTACATTCTACGTCCATTTTACCTTTCACATAGTTATAGTTATGAACATATTATCTGTACACTTGGCTGAGTAATTACGAAGTGAACACCATATGTAATATTCTCCTCCTGCGGAGAATGACGGTCTAATATCAGATTACGACTTGGTCTCATGACGCTGCGCTTGTGTCCCAAAAGACGAGCGTGGAATTGAGAAGAGATGCAGTATTACACTCACCTCTGTTGGATTCATAGGGAGAGACAAATTGAATGACGTTGGACACTTATGACACACCTTTTTGGAGGGTGACACATTTTTTCAAGTCCGTCAAAAAGTGTCGAGTCTTCCCTCGCGCCCGCATTTCATCTGCTTATCATACTTTTTCTGCTCGATGGAACGCATTCGCCCTTTAATTTTAACACATTACATTATTCTCTTCTCATACACATACAGCATACTTCCAAAAACAAAAACTCACCTCAGCGTGAGGTATTACTAAAAACCGGCATTGCTTTTACTAATCGCTCAAGATCTCAAAACATGACTGCTTAAGCCTGTTAGTATAAAACCTGGCCCATCCTTGGATTTGTGACGCATTGTTTTATAAAACCGGTGCAAAGAAAGGACAAGAATTTCAAGAATCCTTCTCGTGAGACCCAATCCTTCCCTAATTGATATTGAGTAACGTGTTGTGCACAGTCCCATTGTTTCAATTATGGGCTTGCTTCTCTTCTTTCATCTTATGAGCACATTACAGCGTGTTCAATGACTAATGAGTAATGATGACCTTATCGACAGACAATGCATGTATTGTTTCACAAAGTTCAACTGTTACCGTGAGAAATATAAATACGAACTGCCAATATTGTGCATTGGAAACTGCATGAATTTTATGAAGATTAGACCAATAATATATAATAAAAGGTTCGATGCTTCTATCTTAATCAATCTTATGATTATGATACCGCAGAAATACGGATCGTATTTCGTACAGCATCGTATCGTAGGAGAGGAGGACCCAAGGAGCATCACACCAGCACTCAACCTATAAATCATTTACTTTTAAATTAAGTTTGCAGATAAATGAAATTGATTTTAAGGTATTAAAACTACCCATCGTCCATAATAAATTAAATTATTGTCAACACTATAAAGTACGAATATGAATCAATATGATGAATGTTAGAATTAAACAAAGTGTGACGGAACTGAGCACAAAAAAGTGTGCATTATGATTTTTATGACAATAAAATGAAAATTGTGCGTAGTGCCTTGGCTTGGTTGGCCACACGCTGATTTCCTGTCTCTTGATTTAAAACCAGGCAGTGAGGAGAGTCAAACAACAGAAATGCAAAAATGTTTCAAGATGCGAAAAGCCAACTTTATTTCCTACTACATTCTGCTTCTGTTATTGTGATATGACCACAAGCAATGAACTCTAAAAGGAAAAGGACATACGAGATCGCACAGCATTCCCCTATTCGTATATTAATTTGCTACTTGTGTTTATAACAAAAACCTCAGACTCATTATGAGCAATTGGACAGAGCTCGTTCCGTTTACTAGTAGAAAAGGGACAAGTTAGGATAAGGTAATGCACAAAGATTATAACTTTGAAGCATATCATAAGCAAAAAGACTTTGAGCCAAAATATAAAAGTAAAGGTTGGATAAACTGTTATTAACGCCAGGAATGAGCATCCGCAACGTGCACAACCTCAAAACATGTACAATATGATTATATGATGATGATGCGATGTTTGCTTGCTGTTGACTTGTTATGATGAACGCGGTTGTTATTCTGTATCCTGTAGTGCAAACAAGCATTTAGCAAACAAAATTCTTCCTTCGTGTGCCACATTATGCTTAAGCGTATGAAACCTGACTTCCGCAATATTTCACCTTGACAAAGTGCTACAAGAAGCATGTCACAAAAGTAAACACAACTCAGTCGGACGTTTGTTTCTCAGTGTGTTGGTGTGGGATTTTTTCGAACACAAGCTCTTTGTGATAGGTCGTGTTTTATTTGTTACACACATTTTAGACACGATTTGCATAAATTGTACTTGTTCAAACGAAGATTTTTCACCCGGGCCTGCAGACGGACATCAATAAATAATATTCTGTCGGACTTTAAAAAAAAGGTCAGTTGAATTGAGTATTTAAACATATAAGCTTGGTTCTGTGGTATTAGGAACTTCCTCAGAATGTGGTAGGTGAGCTGGGTCGCCGTCGCCGAGTGCGCCAAATTCGGTCTCGTCATTTGTCATTGAAGATTTCATTTCTTCTGTGTACGACATTCTTGAACTTTGTAGTAAATTACTTTCAAGGATCCATATGCCGGTAAATTCGTTCTGCTTTTGCTAATGCGGTAATCCATGAACATGGGTAAACGCTCCATTCTTGTCGACACTCCATTAAAGCCATGGAAAGTGCTATGGGGAATCCCGTGATGAACATGACGAATCGGCCAATCACCATCCAAATGAGTTCACGAAGCCAGTATAAAAGTTGCAATTGTAATCCCATAAGCGGTTCCATGAAGAATGACAAAACCTCTTCATCCATGAAGGTCCGGCCTTCTCCGTCTAGAGACCTTTTCGAAGGTGTGATTAATGGTAAAGGAAGCGCACGGTGTTGCAATCCAGACAACGAAGTTTGCCATTTTATGTCCTGTTTGCGCAAAAGGGGCAATCTATCCTTTTGTTCCACACTGGCACAAAGGGCAACCGTCAATGCGTCCAGCAGTAGCACCAAACACGTCAGCAGAACAATGGCGCACACGCCCTTTGTACTGGGCATTTTTTGCTCAGAGTTAATGATAATGATAATAAGTAGTTCACAACCTGCTCAACGTAATTCGCACTTGGTAAAAAACAATTTAATTTATCTTCTACCGTCTACAGTTCCAAATACTCCAAGATGTGTGTTGTTTGCACATGCACAACTATCGGTTCTTCTTTTCAAGAGAGGATTTTCTTTGAGATCCATAGCGTAGCAATGTCACTTTTCCTTTGAACAACAAATTCTGCTAATGCACTCTGGAGGCTTGTTGTTCCGTCTTGTTTTCACTTTCTCTCTTTGCATAGGTACAGCACGGCTTTCGCATCTGAATTTCATAATTAGTTCAAGACAAGATGAAGAGGTTGTATGGAGTATACAAAGCCTAAGCGCTAACCTGTTTCCGCTTATGTCGGACCTCCTCGGACATTAAAGGAGGAAGACGACTTTTTGAACACATTTTTGTTCTATGTTCAATGACCTTCGTCTGCACACGTTGCAATTTAAATGCTATGTTTAAGGAAAAGTGTGTCAGGAGTTGTCAGTTGTGTACTTCATTGTACTAAACGCCCAATCCCAATCCTATACTCAGGTGCGCTTCAGGTTTTTGCACCATTTGAACAGGTTTCATTCAGCCGTGGCGTAAAAAGTGAAGCCGCCGAGTAATGATAAGCTGTTTACTGCTCTAAGCCTAGCCATTGCCAAGAAAATTACAACTGCGTCACTCATCTCTTTTCATGGCCCATCAGAGATCGTTTCTTTTGTTGTTTCTTCAAGCGATCATGTGATGAACACTGGCGTAGTGATTTGGATACTTTATTTGGCACTAGGAATCATTAGTATTTCGCACTCTTATGCTTACACGTGCAAAATTGTGGAAATTTGCTAATCGTGTCAATGTTCCTTTCACAGGATTTTCCTGGAAAAACAAACCGCAGCGGAAACCCGACACGTGCGTCCAGACACCAACACACGCAAACTGCGAGTTAAACGCAATTCGCAGTTTTTTCAAGCTATAAAAACTCAAAACTTTAACTCTTGTGTTATAAATTGTGAATGATTTGGATTCGCAATCTAATATCATCTAATTACTTTTAAGAAGTTGATTAAGTTAACTTTTATGAAAACCTGTTATTTATAACTATCAAATACAAACACGTTTCCAAAATGCAAATCAATAGTTCTCAAATTATCAAGTTCCTCATATTGTCAAGCTGTGTTCCTTGCCTGACTGGCACAAATCGTTCCTCCGATCGAGTGGGTGAGAGAAATTGGGATGGGCATTCGAAAAGTAGGTTATTCACTGTACAACCTTATGAACAATTGTGAGTACCCTGACCTCTACGAATGGATGTTGTTTATGGAGGTAATTCTTTTACACAACAATGCCTCATTTAATTTGCATATTGATTTTAATCTCTTATTGTCATCATCCCTCTCATCGAAATCACAATGCATTTTTTGAGGTAATTAATACAAAATCTTAACTGTTCCAGAATTACCTAGAATGTAAAGAGGATGCGTACAAGGAAGTATCTCTAGAAGAAGCACCGAGCATTTCTCAACATGATTTAATTGAAAGTAACTGTAATGCGTGGAACAAAGCACATAAATGTAATGCTCAGCTTGCTCAAATGCTTGACAAATGCTACACCACCAAACTTGGAAAACCTAGTCGAGTCGGAACGGACGCATTGCGCTTTTCAAATGCAGTAACTCAGTTCAAGTGTCATCATAAAAATCAATATATTAGTATGACTGAAACATTTAAGTATTAATTTGTCTTATGAATTAGACTAATATCTACAGTTTAATGTAAAAATGACTTTCTCCTATTCCAGGTACATTAAATACAGATTCAGTATCAATCACAAGAGCAGACAAATTATCCCTTAAATGCTTCGAGGATCGTGCTGACAGCATTGCTCGCTGTGTGAAGAAGCGGATCAAGACAGATTCTTCAAATGATCAATGCAGGTTAATGCAACGACATATTCTTATTAATTAGATTTTGTCTTTAAAATTACATAAGTAAACTGTATTTAGTTGAATTCATTGTTGTTTAACTATACATCAACAGAAACATGGACTTGGTTCATCGCTGTTTCCATTTCCACTTTGAAACATGTGAACATCAAGACACCAAAGCATTTGTTCATACAATGCTTAAGCAAATGTCAACTGATCTCGGGTGCAATTTAAATATATATTTTAAAATGCTGCAAAGTAGACGTGGGTAATCAAATTAATCATAAGATAGAGGACATAAACAACATCAATGTAATTTAGTTTGTCGGACAAGTATTTATGAATTCTTATTACTTGAAATAAAGGTTAATCGTTCCGTTTAGATTTCATTTTATATATGACATTATGTCATTTTACATTATGTCATAGTCATGACACTATTTTTGCATTGGGTCAACCGGTCAACGATAATAAGGTACCGTTAAAATTTCATTTTATATGACATTATGTCATTTTACATTATGTCATAGTCATGACACTATTTTTGCATTGGGTCAACCGGTCAACGAGCTGGTCAAATGTCGTGCATCGTCGAATAAGTCCAAGAAGGAAGAACAATGCGTACAGAATTAATAGCGTACCATCAAGGCGGACTGGTAGAATAATGGATTTTGGCATGGTGTACATTTCAAATTGCTAGCTTATGGTTTGATTGGGTAAATGGCAATGAGAAACAATGATCTTGCAGCATTCACCGCTATACACGTACAATTACAATGTGATTACATTCCTTTGCAAACATGTATTTATCTGTACAACATGTTACAAAAACTGTAATTGTTGTGTTGCACTTGTTCACTTTGTGCAGTTAAGTTGTAAATTGAAATGTCTACAAAGTTGAAGGATTTTTTTTGCATCTCCTCAATCCCCAATCACAAAATGTGGCATATAGAGACTATATTATTCAACTGCAACTGCCATGTCACGGCAGTCGTACAAGTACAAGTTTACTATACGTTGAGGTTGAAGCAAACAAGATGAGAAATGGAGAAATGATGAGGTAAACCTCATGATGATGATGACTCTGGGATTTTTTTGAAAATTTTTATTGAACGTGAGGTCTATTTAATTGAAACTCATTGAGTGTAAAATTTTTGGGGAATTCTAACAAGAAAATTGGAACATGTGCACAGAAAACACAGGAAAAGGCATTAAACATCGATTGATGGTGGTGGTCAAGTCAAGTGTAACTGGAGACGGAAGGAGGAATGGAATTACACACGGTTGGATCCCTCAAAGCCGAAAGACGAAGGACTTGAGGATAATTGAGCCGGGAGCCATTGTGCATCATAAAAGAAACCAATTGCCCGTTCCTCGGTTAATTTTCATTTTTCTCACCGGTTCCCATTGTACTACTGACTCAAGCTCAGACACAATTTGTCTCTATTACCTGTGTCGGCAGCCGTGTTGCGCACAGGTAAAGTTAAAATGTTTAGGACAATGGACCTTTACCGCTTCTCATAAGTTATCCTTGGTCATCCTATGCCTGAAAGCCTGAAATGCTTCTGGCTCCCGGCCTTTGCATATGAGATCACATGGATCACCTATCTTGTTGTAAATAAGGAAGAAAGTGTAATTCCCAACCACATGTTATCACATCAAAGCCTTTGTATTACACCCATACGATACCGATTCATCGCAATATAGAAAATGAACTGACGTGTTTTTGGTTGTTGTATCGTACGTAACTCACTCTGCTCAAACGATGTTCCATGATCGATGGTCCGTTCTTTCAAAAGTAACACAGTCTGTGACGAATTACTTTTACCTAAGGAACGTGGGGGGTAACAGGAATAAATTACATGATCCTTTCCATGAGGGTTCAAAACTACAAGAGAATAGAAGAGTTTGATGAGGTTTCATACATTCTCAATTCATTGTCGTTTATTTTTAATAAACATGAAGTCCTTCAGTCATTATCATTACAGGTAGATTTCGCAAACTTGACCGAATGATGGTCGTTAAGGCATAAATTTAAGGTATAAGACTGAAGCATCAAGCATTAAGTTAAGAGTTAGGAGTTAGGACTAACTAGGAGACACAAACGACAACTTAATCTGCTAACTGCTTAACTACTATAGCTAACAACTCAAAGAGGAATAACTAACTTAGCTAACTACGGCCAACTACTAAATGGTACATTAAAGCAGTTAATATGATTAAGTTGCAACCATATTGAAAGGCGGCGTATTAAATATGATATAATAAAAAATAATCTTTTCTTATTTAAAGTTAGGGTCTTTCTTGACGTGTAGTTTATTTTCACAGGAACAGCAGCATGCGATCAAAGAAAGCTCTACGAATATTAGAACATCGTACTTTGTACATCATTTTCTGCATCCACAGAATCGTTTTGTTTTAAAAAATTTAAAACATTATTTTGATTTAAGTTCCAATTCAGCGACAAGTTTTTTTGGGCGAAAGAACTGTTCTATCTTTGTTTCCTTGTGCATGTGTAAGTTGATTTAATGATCAACCTACTTTCTTTCAAATCATTACTATTTCTTCGTAAAAATCATAAACGTGCTTGCTTCAAGGCTTACCTGAGATTTACTGTATTCCTATTCCTATTGTTAAACGTGAAGCTTTGAGTTGATCTCACCTAGTCGACAGGCGTAGCCAAAGGGGTCTATCGTCCATCACATTTGGTCCTAATGTGAGCAGAAACTTTCCTCTTCTTTTCCAATATACCAAACTTGTTGGGTTATGAAATGCATTTTCTCCAAACAACTTCTCATCCCATCGATAAGATCATTAGGATGGACATGATTGAGCTTTGGTGTACTCTGGCCTGATGGAAACAAATGGCCAGTCGTTCATCTCAATTTTTCAGACTCTCGTCTGCCTTTTGATCAAATGAACGAGAAGGCTCCGTTGAGCCGATGCATGAGTTTGATCATTTCCTGATATACTCAACTCATACACCCAAACGAATCCGCAGTCCTTCGATGAATGGAATGAGGAATCCGCCCTTGTCTTCTCAACATCTATGAATATCAACACAACATCCACTCAACTTGATTCTGTACTAACAGAATTAATATTGTCTTGAACCGTCGCGTCGTCGTCTTTGAAAAAAATACTAGACATCTCTAGAGACAAGACAAAACCTTCCTAATCTTAAAATGAATTTACAGAAATTAATAGCTTTTGGTTTTCCTGCGGCAAGGTCCTTGGATTTTTAGGGAATCTAAAACATTATCAGGTTATCACATTGAAACCATTCAAAGGATTTTCAAAACTTTTCTGTAATTTTATTAAGTAATAGCAAAGGTCTTAGGTCTGTCGGCAGTGTAATTGTATATTTCTGTAATTCTTCGGTGACTGTGTATTCTGTATTCTTCTTGAAAATTAGAAATGCGGAAACTTGATGCGTTTAAGTGTTAAATTCGCAAGAATTTCATTACCGGCCGGCAAACAGGAAAAGTTTTTTCGTTGACTGATGACGTTTACTTACCCCATCACAAGAGACGGTGTTGATTTTGGCAAACGCAGTTCCCACCAGACGTGGAATCTCGAATGTCCCGTCCCGTCCCAACTCCCAACACCCAAAAGTCCCAAGAGAAAAGAACTTCTCTGCTGCGCTATACATTTTGGACAACTGCCTCAGTTATATTTTTGCACTGAAGAAGCACAAAAAATCATTACATTCAATGCTTTACTTTTTGGATACGAGAAGAGTTTTGAAAAGCGTCGTTATTCATTGAACCTCATCTTGTTACATTCTCTCAAGTTGTTTGGGTTTTGCATGCACTAATAATAGTGTCATCATGTCGCTAACGATGCGCGATGTCTAATTTTGTTCTCTTTCTCTTCTCTCTCATCCTGAAATGTGTAGTCAGATGGGAAATCAAATATAAAAATATGCAACTGTGTGTTTGTACGTGGTGAAAACGTGCTTGCAAAAAAATACCAACTGCGTTCCATTATTTTGCACAACTTAACATATTCCGTCAGGGTTACAACAATAAAAAAGGAAGCCTATTTTTAAGCTGACTGACTGAGCAAAGTATTTTGAGATTAATTTTGTTTTGGTTATGTAACACTCTCGTTTCCAATTCTTTTAATGAAGCCTTCCTCTTTCCAAGTGTACGAAAATCAACTAATTTGAATTTAGATTTACAGTTCATCATGACCTTGAGGCTGGGGAGTGCTCCAAACGTGAACATTGCAGCACAATTTTCCCCGTCTCTTTATTTTAGTAATGCTTTATAACCGGAGGAAATTCCGAAGCTGCTCGTCCAAAGCACATCAACCGGTCGACTGGACACGAGTGGAAAGAGAACCGAAACAAAGGCTAAAGACTTTAATCGGATTGAGACAAGTTGAAACGTCTTTGTGACTGAAACGACAAGGAATAATGAGACGTAATGGGTTTACCACAACTCATTCAAGCATGATCTCGAATTTCTATCCTGGTTTTTCCACGTGGAGGAGATCCAAATAAAATTAAATCAAGGCTGTGTAGTTTCCTTTGCTAGATAAAGAAACTGATTCAACTTGTCATTAATTGCATTAGGACAATTGAGACAAGATCCCATGAGTATTTAAAGCACTCCACCAACCAAACGTAAAGATTTTGTCAAAGGTGTATAGAACCACCAGGTACCAAACCAATTTGGTATATCAAGATTAACGCTTTTAATGATCTCATGTTGTGATGTACTATTAGTTCACAGGTTTGGTAGGTTTGGTCACTTGCTAAGGTGTAAGTACAAACCCATTGTTGATTATGATAGAAGATTGACTCTTGTTGGAAAATTCTTTTTGGTACTTGCATCTCGGACGGCACAAACAGTAATAGAAAGTCTTCTCGATCAGGTCATTTTAAGTGGTGTTGTGCGGTGATTCATTTCTCCGTTTGCAATGCTAATTTTAAAAATAATCAATGAGTTGTCACTCTGTTGTCACTCAAACATTTCCTCATATTGTTTTTCTTTCACACTTTCCCTACAGGAAATTTCGAACTGTCTTTTAAACTTATTTGAAGCTTATATAGACACGAAAGCATTATTTTTGCCTCGCGCGGCTATATATTGAGTTATTGGTTTGTGCGAGTGGTGATTGATGCTCTCCTGGAAGTATGCAAGTGTGCACTACAAATTGAGCACACGGAACATTCGACACTCAAAGGGTAATTGAATGAGAGCTGCTTACACATATCCTCATCCCTTATAGATTTCTCTCGGTTCATTGACAACTGAGCGAAAGCAAGGAGAAGATTCTTTTAGCTGTAGCTCATTCGTGCTCTGCCGAAAAGTCAAATGATAATTATGAAACTGTCACTCATTCAACGCACAAGTGCACTTCTTCAGGGCAACGCAACAGTCATCACTTTGACTCATATTCAAATGTTCCCATTTTGGTTCACAATGACTGATGAGATGGATGCCAAAGGGGCACATTTGCCCATTCATTCACATTTCACATCAACCAAACGCATATAACAATCAGGAGAGAAAAGAATTTCTGCATTGCACAGGTTCATTGAGAGCAGCCAAACGAAAGAATTTCCAATGCCCTTTTGATTTCGTGAGCATTTGCCATGATTCTTTAACTTGAGGGCAAAAGGGAATGGCTCTGTCTTGCATTCCATTCTTACTGGACTGGACCATTTCTTGAGCTGCTGACCATCAACTGATGACGGAGACGAAAAAGACGAACCTTTCAAAGATACCAGGAAACTTAAACTAAAAACCACATTACCACTTTACCACAATTGAATTTTTAAGATCCAACTCTTGTACTCAAGATCAAGAATCGTTGGATAGAAAGACTCATTGAAGTAAGTAGTCGTATTATTTGAAGAATTCTTAAAACACACAACCCATTTCCTAATGACATGTCGCATGTCGAGATCAACTTTGACTTCTGGTTTTTGGGTCTTCTGACGTCTTTTGTTTGGTAAATAAGTAACTCGAAGACGTAGCCCTTTTCCTTTCATGTATTTGGTTTATCGGTTTTTGTGGCTAGCAGGCAATGGGCCATACAATTGGGAATTCATTTTCATTTTCAGGAGGTCCAATTCCAATAGGGAAGATGTTCAAATAAAAAGGACTCTTTCTGTTTGTCATGACGGCTAAGGGCAGATGTTTTCATGGAAAGATGTGTGCTTTTCCTACCTTGCTCTCATTATTGATGAAGCTCCTTTGGACAATTCTGCGTCTAAAATTCGATACTCTTCTCCTTTTGTCAATAGCGCATAAAATGTTTATTACAGAACGAGTGCTTGGTGCTTGTCTGCAGTCTGCAGTGCTTGTGCTTGGCGCTTTCAGCATGTCAAGAGTCGAGTCAAGACTTAACACTCAGCAGCTCAGCACTGAAGAAGAAGACACAACACAACGTAACGAGGACAACGACAATGACAAGGTTAAACCAGAAGAAATAATCTATTCAGGTAAAGTTTAGCTGAATAGATTAAAGTAACTATTTAATAGTTACTTTTATTTAATATAGGCATTGTTTAATTTTACTTTGGCGCCATACCAAATAAAGTTTAAAGTTGATAAATTCGTACTATAAGCCAATGTTGGTTAACAGGTTAACAGTTGGTTTTGATCGAAAGCGTTTCGATTTATATAACTTGATTTTAGCATACTGATTATTCATATTACATAGTAAATGTCACTGGTAATCACACGACATGGTCGAAGACCTCGAAGACCACAGTGAAAGCACTGTACTGTACGACACGACAGTTGACGAGGAAGAGGATACTTGAGGCGACGTTCCCATTCTGGTTTTTGAAAGCGCCAAGTGCCAATGCAATGTGTGCTTGGTTACCTTAAAAGACAAAAGTCATAGAATAAAGTAATAATAATAATCCTGAAGGAAATGGGATATATGGAAAAAAACACAATTTTTAGGAACGAAGACAAAGAATATACGAAGTGTAAAGCAGTGTATAGAAAAATGTCATTGTCATCATCATGTCCATCGTGGAAATGTCATTGTCATTCTGGGGCAAAAGGAGTCTTAAGTGCCCGTAGCCTGTACATAAGGCACGACAACGACGACTGACGACAGTAACACGGATGTACTCAACACGTAAGTGTGTACTAATCTTGAGACATCTCGAAAAAGGTGTCTAATGTGTTGTACTGGAAAGCCTAGAATCGAGAGTGGGAGACTCATTTTTTTGCCTTCCACTGACTTTGCTTTGTGGGTAAAGCTCTTTTGAGTACTTAACTTGGTAGTTGAGACGCTGAGAGCTGCTTCATTTTTGTTACCAGGTCATCGTAATCATCAGTGCTGCTCTCAAAATCCAACTTGACAGTTGACACCTTGACGAGATTCGGAGATTCCGTACTATGCGAATAAACACGTTTAATTTTTGTATCCGTACTAAACAAGTTTATTTGTTAATAATTTAATGTATTATTAATAGAAGACTGAATTGACTGTGAGTAAAACTGTATACAATGTACAACAGCAGAGTATTAAAATTATCTTTAATATGCTGCTGATAAATAAAACAACCATAAAATCAAATCAAAACCCACCCACTAGCTTTATCTGCGATTATCACCTTATCACATTTCCCATTGCTACAAATATGACAAGATCTACAACGGACAGTTAACACTACGAAAATTACATGTAAAAACGAAAAAATCAAAGCGGCATTTCATTTATGAAAGTCATTTTAATCGTCAATAATTCTTATACTAATGATATTTTTAATTTGTAAATCGTAACTAATGACTTTGTCAACGTAATTTGGTACTGATCACGGTATACGGTTTCTTCAGCAAATAAATCTAACCCAGCCCAGCCCCACACGCTCCAATTACAATGCACGTGAATTATGACAATATATAATAAATAAGACATTCGCTGCATGATGAACCAAACATCTCAAACTTTAGAAATCGGAATAATGCTGTCATTGTTTTTCTGCAGATAATCAAATAATCAGGCATAGTGAGTCACTAATCTCAATGATTTGATTAGGGATTGCCGGTCACTGTCTTAGTAATTGAAGGGCAGAATGTTAAGATTTTCAAAACATAATCTTGCACTTGAATCCAGCAAATTGGTCATGCAGGGCAAACAGTGCATGATGCACCCAAAAATAATGTTCGTATGCAATTTTGACTGAGAGTGTCGTGACCAGAATTACCTTGAAACCCTAATTGCTGACGGACACTATCTCAGAGAAATCACAAGTCCAATTCAAATCCATTCTTTTTGTTTCTTCTTCAGAGCCAGAGCCAGCACACCAAATGCTAGCAACATGACCAATCAGTCGTTCTCCATTTGGGTTCACATTGTTGTTGGTGTGGGAATATTTTGCTTTTATACTCCAAACGGCTTAGCACACGTCAAATTACCGCGAGGAAATTATTGGCCAGCCTACTCATCATTTGCTCATCATCATGTCATGTTCCTCTTTTATCTGATTTAAGAATATGAAAACTATTTTACCTATTTTACACAAGAGCCTACAAAAATCTCAGAATACAACACAATAACACAATACACGATTGT
Source organism: Harlomillsia oculata (assembly GCA_019776145.1). Classification (NCBI taxonomy): domain Eukaryota; kingdom Metazoa; phylum Arthropoda; class Collembola; order Entomobryomorpha; family Oncopoduridae; genus Harlomillsia; species Harlomillsia oculata. The sequence goes on along the minus strand of JABASF010000063.1, from coordinate 5,076 downwards.
AATAATTTCCCAACTTCACACGCTTTTAGAGAGGTATGCTAATCAGGTTCTTTCTTTCTTGTGTCTAACCTTAGCTTTTTACCTTGTGTCCCTAATGAAGGAAACGTTAGAAGGAAGTCAACATAAATTACTTTTTCGGATTACGTTTTTCACCCTTTGGTTTCCCGACGCATACATGCATGAAACCCCTTTATAATCGTATGAATTGTAAAGCTACGAAACATCATTAAAGTGGGAAATATACACATCAATTCAAGCTTTAAGTGAACACTCAACAGTTCGTTTTTGCAGTTCATTATGCCAGCTTTTAATGTTAAGTTTTACACAAAATCTAATAAAAAAATAATAATAAAACAGACGACGAAGAAATCATTCAGCACGCAATGTAAGTTGCGGGGGTGTTGTTTTATGCAAATGCGAAAGTCTACATTGAAAACTAACGAAGACCCGACGCGACGGAGAGAGCCAAAAACCCAACCGTGAATGTGAACAACAAACGTGAACGAACGCTCATTTTGTGATGACTCGGTCAAGTCGTAATGTGAAGTCGTAATGTGCGTCATTAAACGAATGCGGATTGCTATTACCAAACCATGCACGCCATGTTTTTTTCATTTGGTGAATCGTGAATAGCTGTTATTGTGATTGCGGCTCAAGGCCCGGGTATCCCATGGGAAAAGTGTCAGCTAACAAGATGGAATGTACCCTTTGTGTCTGTAACAAAGGGCACTAAATGCCACGGAATGAATCTCACAATAACGATTAATACGAGTATGCTACGCTCCGTATGCAGTCCGTACACGGGGAGTCAAGTTACAAGTTGCACTTGCACCTAAAAATGAAATGAGAGAGAAACCACATCAACCACACACACATCATCATTCATCAGACATTCACTCACCATTATATTACGTATTATACATATAAATATAATCCAGAAATTGAAAAAGACAAGGATAAATAAAACGTTTAATGTAAATGAAATGGATCATCGACTGTTGGACTGTCGATTGAAAATTGAAAAACTGGAGATCATACAGGAAAGGATACAGAGAGTCGTACAGTACATTGAGTACATCAGTATCAGTACATAGACAATATACTTCAGACTTCACATTCCGTTCCGATTCCGACATCAACAAAACTAGATCCGACATTTTCTTATTGCTCCTCTTTATTAATCTCTTTCACTTAAAAAAACAACTTATCTTGTTTGTTAACCCATCCCACAACTTATTGCTTGTATATAACTCCAATTATTATATCGGTTTCAGCATCAAACAAACTTGTAAACCATTAAATATGATCGGGTGACATTAAACCAAATTCACTCTCAGGGTACGTGAGTAAAGGATACTTAAGCGTAATGATGTCACAAGTCACAATATAAGCTGATTGTTACAACAAAGAAAACTGAAGGTCTTTCATTTTGAGGATGCGTTTCAAAAGGTTGTGTTTACCCTGAGTTTGTCATTTCAAGTATGATTGATGATACGACGTCCCAAGGAGCAGAACCGCGTGTGGGTGGAAAGTGGAAATGACTAAGTTCTTGTACTATGGGTCACACGGACGATATGCCATTAATGTCATTACAAAAGTTCAGAACAGATTGAAGTTTTAATGATAGTTGGATTTAGGACTTTTACAATTTACAGCATTTGAAAAAACCAAAAATTCTCATCAAAAAATGATTAAATGATAGTGGAGTCAAACATTTATTAGCACAATAAATAAACCGCTATCACAACCAAAGTACAATTTGTTTAAATAAAATGAAATGTAGATTTTTATTGTGTCTGAAGTTTTGGACAGAATTGATGTTAGAACAGAAACACCAAAAACTACGCACAAGCTTATAATGTAAAGTGCACACACCCACTTGAAATATTGTTCATTCAAATGGAAAGATTGTGCTTGCGTTACATGTGTACAACTTGTGAATACGTACAACAAAGTTGTAAAGGAGCCAAGTATAAATGGGATAACCTCATTTGCATCCAGCGATCGCACATACAACCATTTCGAGTGTTTGTGGCAGATTGGAAATGTGATATGAAATATTAATAAGTGCAAGGGAAAGGAGAAAACTAGGTTTCCCGTAATTTTAGTCCTCGTTGTCGCCTGGACGAGAATTCAGAGTAAAGACGGTCTTATATGGAGGAGGAGGAGGTAAAGTCACAGGAAAAGGGGTAGAAAACATTTCCCAGCAGACTCTCATCATCATGATGTACACCGAGTGACTGTCACACTTGTCAAGTTCAAAGAGAACTTATGACTCAATCTTATGTAATATTGAACCCCTTGAAATCTGCATTGGCTTGATTTATGCAGACCCTCACACACTTTCGTGTCCTTTTCCTCTTCCTTTCTGTTTCACCGCATCCGCATCGGAGTGTATCTTTCCGCATTCAACATCATACTATAATAAGCTATAGCTTAGCACAATAGTCGTTTCCGGTATTATGTAACTTGGACTTTGATTTAAAAATTCATCACTTCACATCGCTGCATCGCGTTATCACAAACAGAAATAACTTACATCTTTGCACTTTCACTGTATATATTATGCGTTGGTGCATGCTGTGTTTTACGTGAAATACCATTCGTTCTCTAGAGACTGCCTTTTAGTTCATCTCTCAATTGCATGGTTTATTAAGAATACATTTCTGATGCAAAGCCAAAAACATTGAGCATGTTGTTGTTAATGTGCTATTACAAACAATGTATAATTATTATTTGTAATGGTTTAAATTTTGAAACCGTTTTCAACAAATTGTATAGTAGGAATATAAGAATTGTAAAAAGATCAGTAAAAGTTATTTGATTCTGACATAATATCTGACAAAGCAAAGCAGGAGGGACAGCATAAATTAGCATAATATGAATTAATATTTTGAGTTTTTGAGTAAACAAAAATCACTTAAATTCTGGACATCGATAGCGGTTAAGTTGCAGTGCTGCTATACCATCTGAACAGGAAAATGTTAGTTATTCCTCTATCTACCGTAGTGCACACAGGAAGAAGATACATTAATTCTGTAAGCTCTCCATTTATCCAGATTTACACTTTATTGGTGCCATAAACTGGTGGGACGTGTCAAAACGTTTGCCAATACGGACCATAGCTCAATTTTGAGTAAAGTGCCTTTTAGTTCCGTCTCCATTCTTTCTTTTTTTCCCCTCATCACTAAAATCCTTGAGGATGGAAGGAAGCATAGTTTGGGCTTTAGAGCACGTTGACCAAAATCTGTCTCATGTTTGCCAGAACACGCGAAAGAACAAAGTGCCAATTTAAGTCAAGCCCCAATTGAGGCAATTGCTTTGGAAAACGTACGCGGGCGTTTCTTGGAAGCATATTATAAAGTATCTTAGATAATAAATTACGGTAAGAGCGAGTTGACTCAAAGTGGAAAGTTGTCGTTTCGTTACATAAGAGAGTATAATAAAGATAGTTGACTGTTGTTGCCTACTGGAAGGAGATGAACAAGAGGTTCCCGCAAGTACATTCTACGTACATCGCATGGCATCATCGCAAAGCAACAATCCTGATACAAATGGTTTTGCTCCGAAGCGCAGATTAATGGCTTTGTTGTCACAGCCCAAGGCTGCTTGCTTCCTTGTCACTGTACTTTGTTCGTATGAAAAGAATCTCGTATCGCACAGGCCGATCAGTTCCCCATAGCATTCCAGTCGTTCTTACAGATCACAGGCGGACAAACATTCACCTTTTTCCAATGAAGCGCAGATGAGACACAAGAGAAACAGAGATTGAGATAGTAGAATGAAGAAAACATGGGACCGTGTGGACTTATGCGGATGACACAAGGGTTCTCTTGCGTCCCGCCCAGATTTACATGGGCAGGGTGCGGGACATTGGCTCATTCTTGCCAAATAAAGGATGCACAAGGATTAAAGAAACAGTAAAAAATATTAGACGACGACCCATTCATGCTCAATGTCGAGTGAAGCAGTGAAAGACGGTGAATTGTCGAAAAAAGAAAGCTGGAGCTTCAAGATCATGGAGATACGCGCAAAATGAAAGGAAGTGCAGTGGAACGAAGGATTTTCTTTTTATGCCTTGTACCTTGTACGCCTATGTTTCTGTTTTCCGTTCAATGGGCACAAATACTGTGTTCTTTTGCATTTTAGTCGTTTTCTTTTGGTGTGTGGGACAATTGCCTTTGTCCAGACCATCGGTTAGGTCCATCGGATGAAATTCCACCTTCAAAAGACAACACGACCGAAGACTTGTGTCAAATTAGACGGAAGGAACAAGAGAGCTGCACTCCGCGTGTCCTCAAGAATCCATAGTTTTCTCAGTCGTCCATCCCCTTGTCCCACACGACAGATTGAGATTGTCCTGATTTGAAAGGGCGGAGTACGCACCATTCAAAATGTGTGTAAAATAAGACAAACAGTTTCTAAAGAAGAAAAATATTCACAGAGTATCTCTTCGACTCATCTTAATCCTGCAAAAGAAGAAAAATCTTGAGGAACCACGGTCCTTATTTCCCTTTTGACACTGCGCAGTTGGCACTGTCAAGGCTATTGTGGCTACTTTCGTTACCCAGCTGCTTAATCGAGTTACACATAGGAAATACTATTAATGTTTCCTTTTGCTAGCTCACCATGAGAAAAAAAGTTAAAAATGTAATTGGGATGCCGAGAATGACTTGACGAATTTTCAATAGGCACGGGTATTTCAAATTCTAAAGGATGCAATTAATAGGGTCGAAAAGTCAATAGGAAAGCGAAACTTTGTCTTCATTCTTCAGAGCAAGGTGGATCGCACCATGTGGGAAATGAAGTATAACGGTAATTTTAATCAAGTTAAGTCATAAATATAAATTAAAAATACTATAATTTAATAAGGTTATTAACAATAGTAGGCCACAACGATTTCCCCCCGTGCCGTTCAGTTCAGGGGATATCCTTTTTTTGAATTAGCTAAAACGCATTTTGTAAAACTAATTTTTGACATCAAATTATTTTTCAATATTTTCAATATTTTGGGCTTTTTGGGCATATAAATATTTTTAAAATATTTTGACTGTATAAAAATATTATAAAATTATT
>JABASF010000062.1:0-84149 GCA_019776145.1 Harlomillsia oculata | reverse complement strand
TTGATGAACTGAAGTCCGAGCTGTTAGTGGCGCGTGAATGTGCCAATGGGGTGGATTATGAACGGCGTAAATGGGAAATTGTGGAGAATCAACTTCACGAAGATATCGACGACTATCGTGCGCAAATCAAGTCGCAGTCTTTGGAAATCCAGAAGCAGCAGACAGTACTAAACGAAAAGGAAGTAAGAATGTCTGAACTACAAAGGGTTGTAAGTACCAAAGAAGAAGATCGAATGGAGCTTCAGCTTGCGTATGAGATGGAAAAAACTAAAAATAAATCTTTGAGTGCGTCTGTTGCGGCAAAGAAAGACTGTATGAAAGCTGAAAAGGCTTGTCAAACTGGTGATTCTATTGACCTGAATAGTACGTCCTTAAATAATCAAATTGAAGCTTTGTCTATTGTCATTATGAATTTGCAGTAATTTAAAATGAACATTGTACGTTTTCTAGAATATGCCACCAACATGAAGCTGAATGCATTAGTGTTTCAGAAAGCCCTGAGCAAAGAAACTGATTTACGTAAACAGGTTGAGGAGAAGCTAAGAAAAAGAATCAGTAGCTGTATTTGCGATGAGGTATGAATTGATTATTCCCACAAAAGCATATCTAGTCACCCGACTACTGTGTGACTCTGTACATACAACATTATTTAATTTCTTTCAGCTGCGCAATCATCCCGAAGGGTTGTCTGCGGCAATATCAGCTCGTAAAAAGGTGGATACTGAATCACGTTACACTCAGACAGATTGCGACTCTTCAGGTATAAAATATGTTTAAAAGTGTATCTATGGGATTAAAAATATAATTTCTGTACTGATTGGATAAATTAAATTAAATTAAAATTGTATGCATTTTTTTCAGCACTTGAACGAATGAACGAAGATTTGGAGACTGAAATTACAGTGAAACGTTTACGAACTCAATGCAAATTGGAAACAAACCGAATCATTGAGAAAATTGCTCGTCAGGACGTTCAGAATTCGGCGGTCTGTACTCCGTCCAGCTCACAATCCAACTCAGATGGGCTTATTATTCCTAGTAAAAATGAACTCAAAGAGAAACAAGATGAACAACCGGGTCATTTAACTGAAACTGAGGAGGAGGAAGATTTCATCCAAACATTGTGGCGCACTGACAGATGACTTGATGCACATAAATGTATCGGCCGGAGAATGACAAAAAGAGTTGTTTTATAACTAATGTTTTCATCCAAACATTAGTTGGTTGTAACGTGGTGATGGATGAATTGTTGAATTAGAAATCCATAATAAGAAGAACGGCCAGAGAAGGAGTAAATGCTTCGAGTACTTGAAGGTTTATTCCAGACAAAATTTTATGATATCAAAATGCCTTGTTAATTGTTGTGTTTTATACATTCTGTAATTATTAACTAAATCAGAGTATTGTGTACTTTTACATTATCTGACCTGCTATTCAAAATTCTTTGTTAGTATAACCTAAATGTACATCATTTTATGTAGTAGAATGTAATCCTAATTGGCTCCATTTTCAGACGTGTACCCATATTTTACGTGTTATTTTCTTATTTTAATATCTCATCAAAATTCTGTAAGTTGTTTTGTAAGTTATATGTATCACGGGATGAATAAATATGTAATAATAAATAAATTCGGATTAATTAATCAAACTATAATTTATCAAAGTAGACAACACTTTGTCAATTTATATAATGCTTTTATTTCGAAAATTTGTTGTGACTCAAAATCTTTCGGCTTTCGTAGATCGTGTTTCTCCGTGATTCTGGTGATTTCAGAGCACACGCGTGTGCGTAGGCGTCAAAGCAAGCGTCTTTTCATAAAAGGCGTATAATGTCGTTTTTGGGTTTTGGTTTTGGCGTATATTGACGTTGACGTTATATACAGGAAAGCAACATGTTCATTTCACATACCGCTTTCTTTTGTGTTTTGCTCTTCTGCACCTGGCTCAGCTCAGTTACGACTTACGACAGCATACGACGTTAACGTAAAGAATCCAAAGAATTTACCATCGTTTTACGATTAAAATTATCATTAACCCGGTAAATGAAATTACGAAGCTTGCATCATATTTGTTTAGAGCCTTTGTCATCTGATTTAATCGTTCTTTAAGTTGACATGAAAGTGGATTGAATTCAAAATCAGTAAACGTGTATAGGTAGTGTGATTTAAATATAACCGTGCAGGTGGGTGAGTGAATTTTATATAACAAAATAACCGTTATATTTGAAAGTAGTTGTAGTGTTTTTTATTTAATTTTATTAACACGTACTTGAATTGATTCTTCAAATTATTACAATTACAGTTATTATATTATTACATCATTGGTATTAAGTACTTGTAGAGTACTTGGATTACTTGTGTAGATAGTAGATGTACGATTCTTGGATTTATTTGTTTACTGTTTAATTTTGGTTGATCTTGTTTTTTGGTATTTTACAGTTTATTTAAAGTAAAAGGGTTAACAATGAGCAACGCTGGGAGTAGCAGTGGTAACGACAACAAGACGAAGAATAATAAAAATGTCAACAAGTACATCATACATCCCGGACCAGCTTTAATGTCACCAGTCGGTGGTCAATTGTTAAGATTTCATGAACATCATGGAACGAACGTTGAACTTGACGGGCAAGATACAATTGCGACTCGAAAATCATCATTTGCGAATGCAGTAACTTTTAGCGCAACTCCTTTAAATCCTGGAGAAATATTTTTGGTCGAGATTGAAGAGAATGAGACAGGGTGGAGTGGATACATTCGCATGGGATTGACGCAGTTAAACCCAAACACATTGTTTACATTACCGTTGTACGCTCTACCTGATTTGGCACTTTTGGGAGCCTCGTGGGTATTTGCAATTGCTTCGTCTCATGATTACGTCAATTATGATATCGGCGAGTATGGGTCAGACGATGAGAATGATCAAAGTATCCCGAGACAAGGTTGCGACAACATGGGGCCAAGACGTCCTATTGTTCTGAAAAGTAAGCTATATAGTATAATTAATACGTTCCTAAGTAGTTGAATTATATATAGTCTGTTTCACTCAAATTGTTTTGTAATTTTGTATAATTATAGAGGAAGGATCTCTGATTCGAACACCACGAGGCTACATTAGTGAGACCTCTTTGAAATCCGACACACTAAAGTCGGGCGGGTGTCTCCTGCCCACTGATGTAGGAAGTCGTGTTGGAGTCATGTATGTTCCATCAGATAAAGATAAAGGGTTTGCCAACATGCATTTCGTTATTAATGGTGAAGACTTGGGACCGATAACTCGGGAAATTCCAATCGATAAAAAACTGTATGCTGTCATTGACATTTATGGAGCTACAAAGAGAGTGCGTATAGTGCAACTGTACAAAGGTATCAATTTATATAGTTCATAGATGATGATGGTTGCTATTAACTTTGTTTTAATAAAGGGAAGAAACTGATTTGTGCCTTTGTTTTTATTCATCCTCATAGCTGAAACTTTACAATCCATGAGTCGAACAGTGATTTTACAGTCCATGAAGTCTTCTGGAATACCAAAACTTCCGCTACCGGAGAAGATGAAGAAATATTTACTTGGACAAACCCTTTAAACGATTCGATTGACGTTTATCTTCTGCGTTGAATATATTTCAAAATATGTCTTGGTTAGTGGTTTTAATAACCGTACAATATTGAAAGCGAGTGATATTTATTACATGTTTTATTACGTTAATTTAGTGCAACATTTTTTACATTATAGTATATTACTTGAGTTTTTTGTATAAATTGTTATAGTTTGTTTTATAGTCTTATTTCTGCGTCACATCTATCAAATCTGTGTATAAAATTATAATAGTGCAATTGATCTGTGATCCTCCGGTCACCTGGTTTACTGTAAATCAGGGGTTATTCAACCTTTAAGGTATTACTTTAACTGTATTATCAACTGACTTGTAATAATAAGCATGTCCATTTTGCGTATTACATTTTAACGTAGTATTCTTGATATGTTCTTGCCATACCATTTAAATATCTGCGTGAACGTCATTTTGTGAGTGGTGCTCTTACGGTGTTAATGTTTAATGATAAACTCATCACAATGCATGCTGATGCTAAATGCTAATGTAACTATAACTACTATTTGCGACGAATTCTTATGGAATTACAAAAGTGTGTAATCGAGCTTTGGTATAACCAACATAACTTCTTTCAATTTGAATTTGAATCCTGTGATTTTGTTTAACATTGCAAATTGTAATGTAACGCTGAATTGATTGCTGATAATTATTAATGCACGTTAATTGATGTTCGTGATTCCTCGTGATTGTAGCTTTGAAAAAATAATTGTGCTCAGTGCTCATGTACTCACGCCGTAGAAGTAACCCTGCTGAGTCAAATTATATGTTGTTATTATTATTTGTGATGCCTGATTGGATTTTTAGATTATACCATTCTAGTTTACTGTTGTCGGGTGCTCATGAAAGTTTTGGTTGGAATCTACTTTTTAATCGTATGTTGGTGTTATTCTTGTTTTGTGATGTTAACGATGTGCTGTAATGAACAATGCCAAATAATCTTTCTTCATTATTTTAAATTGCGTGCACATTGAAATTTCCTTAAAATATTTTAACATTAAGTTTCACTCAAATGTGTTTTTAATTGAAGACTGATGAACATTTCCGAGTGCAAAATGTAAGATGATCTGAACAATTATAACACTCATACATATTTTACTCATTATCAATGTTTCGAATGAAGAAAAAACTTGGACTTGTCACTAGTATCCTAATCATAATTATAATCCATGTTAAAGGTGCAATAGAGTGTGCAATTTTCAGTATTGTGAGTTGTGACTAGTTATTTGAAAAGTAGATGTTAGAATCATTCTAAAAAGTCTAATTCTTCTAACACGATTTTACTGACTGTTATAACATTAAAATTGTCATTTTAAAATGTATTATGCAAAATAAAAAGAATTAAAACGTGAGATTTTTCGGTGTAGACTGTAGATTTAATAGCTGCAAAGAGCAGTATAATATAGTAGTAGTACACACAAATAATAACACAATCATTCACAACACTGTACAGATTTTAAAGACATGTTGAACCTTTTAGTTTACATTTAATTAACCTAGCTTATAAAACTTTTACAATTCTCAATAGTTCGCTGACATGACGTTACATTAATTACTACAATGCTAAACTTAACTGCAATAATGAAAACATCCACATATTTGCAGCTTTTTATCTTTTTTTTTCTATGAAGCCATATGTTCACTCACATTGAGAAATTGCAGTCGATTTACCCAACTTTTGTAAAAACGGGAAGTGAAGGAATTTGAAAAAGCACTATGACATTCTTGAGCGATTTTATATGGTTTAAAATTCTCATAGTGGCACTTGGAAGTAAGATTCTCGTTTAAATTTGTTACAATTAAATTATCCCTTGAGGAATCTAATGGCACTTACAAAGATGAGACAACAAGAGCTCTTTCAGAAGCAAAACACCAACATTAATTGTGTAGGAAAGGATGGATAATTAACATGAAAATTAGGGGAAATGGACAGAATTTTTTTCGTTAGACTTAAGATGACATTTTGTACCATGCCAAAAAACATTCTACATATATAGGCTTCAGGTACAACATTCTTTCATACTTTACCATATTTTTCTTTGATAGTTTCTACTATAATAAAATTCTTGTAAAAATTTCATAAAATCTATTCACTCGAATGCAATTTTTCACTTGTAAGTTGTCTTTGAGGATCGGAGCTATACTAAGGATAACTTCATTTATTTAGTTTAATTATATTAGGGGCTGCAAATCATGTTTTTAAGTTTTTGGAACAGTCCCATTCACTCTCGCATGAACCCGTAAACTGTTCTATATAGTAACTAACTGTTTACTTGGCATATGTACAAGGCGTAATATCATTTGGGTAAATAATAAAATACCGGACGATGAGAATAATGATAAGAAATAGAGCACAATAGAGTTAAATCAAACGGAACCATGAAAACTTACGAGAATCCTTTTTTTGGCTTTGGAAACAGAATTATGCTACTTTTTACCATTACTCATCAATCATCTTGGTCTTTTGAAGCTTACTAATAGTATTTAAGCGGCGTGACTATAACTATAGTTCCTATTGTTAGAATAATAACCAAACGAGACTATAATGACATTATTTACTACTAACACAAATTTGCACCAGATTCCATGAAACGTATCAAAAACATCCCGCTACACTTTTTATCTGATTTGACACTAATAGCTAGCAGCAGAATATAAACAAGATTAATAAGCATAACAATTTTGAACTTGGGAATGAAGACTATTGTTGATAGAACGACAAAATAGCTCATTGGGGAGAACTGAGACTTGTAAAAAAAATGAGATTATATAAGATTCCAGGAGGAGATTTTGTTATAAGTTGTAAGAATTAGATTTCAGACTTGAGAAACATATTTCAGTGTATAGTAAACAAGGAGTCAGACATTTTTCTAAACATTCGCACATACAATAACTGTCTGTGATGTGACAGGCCTCTGTACCAATGAATATTTTACACAAATAATACGCTTACAAATTGATTCTATAGACGATACGATTTACCCTAAGTTGAAAGTTTTAATTAATAACGATAACATTGTAATTAAACTGGACTGTTTGTACAGGAAAATGTATACAAATTACAATTTGAGATAATTTCCACAATTGGCAAATAATAAAGATAATAATAATTAATTAATAATAATGATAATAATTATATGTTTTATATTATAAGTTTTCTTATATAGTAAAGTTTACAAACAACTTAAAGTTTATGATTGTGTCTGTACAAAGTGGACGAATGGAAACAAAGAGAGAAAAAGCGACTTAATTCGCTAATTCGCAATCTCCTTCGTCCACTCGCTTGAGTATGCTGTCGGTGTGGCTTTTGTTTTGAGACGATTTATACGATTTATTAATTACTAAAACAATTACCTTGTCCTCTACTAACCTAATATGTATTTTAATTAATGCATTTCATCTTTACAATAAAGTCTGCTTATGTAACAAATACCACAACAATTATATAATAATTATATTAGAATGATACTTATTATGTAACTTAAGCTGTTTGAAGCATATGTTTTCAAGTAAATCATATAATTAGTACTATTACTAAAATTTCCCTACAAACAAAACTATTTTTATACTAGAAATGAGCTAAAGACTACAGTCTACACGCGAAAGTATATTCGTATATTTCCACTATGTACGACGTGTACTAAAAAGAGCAAATATTATTAATTTTATAGTTGTGTCTTTGCTTTGTGTATGTTTTGATCTTTTCTGTTTTCAGGTCGACTATGATTTGTACACATTTTGAGTTTTCGTTTTTTTTAATATTATTAATTAGTATGAGTCATTTTTTTAATTAGTAGGTCGACTAATTTTCCTTTTTTAACTCTTTCGTAAAATGTCTTCCTTAATGGAACCCAGCTTCATGACATTTAAAGGTCAGCTGCACCAAGATAATAATGCAGTAATCAAGTTTCCATTTAACATGGCTGCATTAATTAATAAATTGTTTCCTTTTAAACCAAACTTTACGTTACAATTAATATAAATCTTAAAACTACTACAACATTGAGCTAATAAAGGGAGCATCATATAACGTGTGTCTGGGTCGCTTTGTTCAAGGGGAATCCGTTGATTATTAAAGTTATAAATTTTGTTAAGTTATAACGCTTTTCTTTGCTGTTCATGCATGTCATCTTAGTTTTGATTATAAAGATAGACTTTTGTCATTTGAGTTATTATATGCGACCCAAAAATTGTTCTGCCACTGGCTTTTATATTACAAATTATATAACAAACTTTCATATTATAGTTACAACAAAACAGCGCGCTCACGTAGTAAATAATATATTATGTCTATATGTTTTAATGATATATTCAGAGAGCTGTTCTCCGTCGTTTCTGTAATAGCTATAAAAGCATAATTAACTGTTATTATACTTTTGAAGAGCTACGTTTTAATATGTACAATTTTTGTTTCCGCGTTCCAAAAAAAATTATTTTCACTAAAAGTAATGCACTGTACACAAACAACCTGTCCATATTTTGTGGACTAATACGATTTCAGAGAGGGGAGATTTTCCATGAAGCACTCCAAGGTCAAAAAAGGTTTCTTTAAGTATTAAAATGTATTGACGCTTACATTCCAAAAATAATAACTAAACAACAAAACAAAACACAAAAAAATGTTGGACCGTGTATGTATGGTTGTATGTAAAAATCATCCTAGTTCCAACCATACGAGATTTTGTATATTTATATTTATCTATTGACAAAAGCGCATGGATTCCTAACTTTGCATAATAAATTTTAGTGTATAATTAGTTAATATGTACAAGGCAAAAACACTACCAAAAAAAAATATTGCATAAAAAGATTAAAACGCAGTTTTTTGACATTTAACTGCATTGTGAAAATAAAAGCTCGATTGAGACGATCATGTCAGCCGCACATCATTAACTAAACAACAAAACAAAACACAAAAAAATGTTGGACCGTGTATGTATGGTTGTATGTAAAAATCATCCTAGTTCCAACCATACGAGATTTTGTATATATTTATCTATTGACAAAAGCGCATGGATTCCTAACTTTGCATAATAAATTTTAATGTATAATTAGTTAATATGTACAAGGCAAAAACACTACCAAAAAAATATTGCATAAAAAGATTAAAACGCAGTTTTTTGACATTTAACTGCATTGTGAAAATAAAAGCTCGATTGAGACGATCATGTCAGCCGCACATCATCACTGCCAAAAAATTAGGTTTTCCAAACTTAAACTTCACTTTAAATCGTCCGTGTGTGGCAATCAGTAATGCGTAATGTGCTTTTAGATTTTACTGTTGGCAATCCGAATGTGTTGTTTTCTGTAAACATATCCATCATTTTTTGCTTTTGTATAAGATGTTTGCAGTCGTGGCACTTGCTAACACGATGTATTATTTATAAAGAACAAGCTCGAAATTCAGAAACTACGGCACACTTACTACGTTAAAACAATATTAAATGTCACCATCACAGAGGTTTAAAACAAACATTGCTATCCTTAATCAGGTTTTTTTAGAAAATGATTTGGTTTTCTGCTTTGACCTTTCACCCCGTATTAATTTTCTCCTAAAGGGTTCACTGAGGCGAATTGCATCGGTACAGCATTATTATTATTATCTATTTTCGGTTAATACGTGAACGTTCGTTCTCCACGAAATGAGCAGTGTGACTGTTCAGAGAGCCTCAAAGAACAGAGTTAATAAATAACTTATGCTGATAATTATAGTAGTATTTGAATTTTTTAAGCTTCCCTTGTCAACTGTTCTGAAATGGAATCACCTAACCACTAACTTAATCGTTAGTAGATACAGCGTAACATCATCTTATAAAAGCGATAATCATGACAATCAATGCTAGTAAACATTAATTTTGTCACAATACAAAATACAAAAAAGTTGGCACATTCTGGGCTTTCTTTTGAAAATGTCATTTCAGTCGTCTCCCATGTCTTGTAACAGCAGAGAGACGTATGCTACAAGTACAACCAGTAAACAACGTAAAATCTCCAAACGTTTCTATTATTATAAACATCTTCATAAATGCGTGACAATTAACATCTAACAAATTAAATAATCATGCTAACGTTTCATGGGAGGTTTACGGATGAGTTCACACAGAACAGAACACGCTGAGAAAAGCAGCACACGCACACTCTTTCTATAATATAGATTGCCGTCAATTTGAGATAATTACAACAAACTGCGCCGATGAGAAAAATACTAATTCACATACGTTTTTCTCCTAGCGAGTGAGGATGGAGAGAAGTTTAATTTTTTTAAGATCCTTAGTTGTATTTTTACTGATAGTTGATATTATTTTTATTATGCCGGGACTTGTCCATGGACCAGCCACGGTGCAGCGGTGTTTTGGTTGTACTCTTCGGGCTTTGGAGGAGGTTGAAATTGAAAGTCATGGAACAGTAAAGGAAACGTCATGTTATGATGGAACATGACAATCCATGTACTCTGCCAGGGTGACATCAAATGCATCATCATTTTCCGACGGCTTTACCTCTAGCAAGAAACTGTCTTCATGGCAGTAATGCTTTAGCATATCGTCATCGATTTTCGCCACGATTCTGTAAAAGGAAAATTAATAATAGTCCATGTAAAGATCAATTCATTTCAACAAATATGGTTTACAAGGATGTTTCTGTCGCAAACTAATAAGTAAAAACCTAATAACAAATATGACGAAGGATGCTATGGCTATAATACATAATGCTTCTTATTACTTTGTTTCCCTAGATGCCTGATTTTAATTCAAACAAGATTATGGATGTGGGCAATGCAAAAGTAATGTAAAGATAAGATTTAATAAGAACTCAACTCGAGTGATTGAGGCTATGCTAAACTCGCCGAGTGTAGTCACTTGGCCACTTTGATGATGATGACGGGAGCAGGTAGATCAACGACCGAGATGGTGAGGGCAGAGCCACTGATCATTTGCATAGAAGCATACATTGACAAGAAGAAGAGCTAGGATGTTCCTTTTTGCTTAAGTGCAAGAGAGAAGCAATGAAATGAGTTCGAGAGCAGGTCAAATATCCTACAGACGAGCCGATATGGCCAATGTGTCAAGTATTAAAAGGCGAAGCGACATCATTTGACTCACAGATCGACATACATGCGATGCACACAAACAAGCAAAAAGGTTATCGAAGGGTGCAAAACCCGAAAGGATTCTTTCTATACCTCAGCGCACAAATGATGGACGTACAGTGAATGAGAAGGGTGTTTGGTGGTCTGTTGAGATGACCAACTCACTCGTTGATTCACTCTTGATTGCCCAATCAAATGCAAATGCCTCTAGTTGCGATGTGACTGGAATCACGTTCGCGGTAAGAAGTAGTAATTGAATTGGCAGCAAATTAAGAAACGTTGTGTGTAGCACATATTATAAAGTATACAACATGCACCATACACAAACCACAACGAGCATGCATGCATACAAGCGTAAACAAAACACATTTTATTCTGTCTGCGTGTATTCATTTCCTTCAAAACTTAAATCATGTTCATTGAAAGCCCTGCAACAAGATCTCCACAACATTGCTGTAGCTGTAGTGGATGAACGCGAGACAGAACCAAAATATGCCACTCCACTTGACGAAATAAAAACATGGACAGAATACTATAATACATCTCCAACATGACAACTGTATGTAATGCCAAGCTTCATCGCTAACAAATACGAATCGACATTGCCACTACGATTCGCATCGCGTCTTGATATGGAATTTCATTCTAGTATGTCATTAGTACAATTCTTCCATGTTTGTTACTTAAATGCACTTCCCAATATCCTAATCATAATCTGCAAGATACAAGACATGAATGGATTATGTTTGGCTTACCCTTTTGTATTTCGCCTGAAGAGATTCTTGACGGAGCCCATGGAAATCTTATACTTTTCTTCAAGCTGTGGTCATCAAGAGCAATCATGTGGACGTGACAGCAGTTTGAAAAAGTCGAGTGAAGATCATTGAGAAAAGTAAAAAAAAAGAAGACTTTGTTAATTGTCAAAACTTTCCACACAGGAGCAAACGAAACAACATTGCAACGACAAGTCATTCAGTCGACTACACAAACACATAAATGTAAGATCCACTAACAAGTTTTGATTTTTGCAAAGTGATCCTATCAAACTCAACTCATTATATTAAATATATAAAATGGGCAAAAAAAGTGGTTGACTTACAGCAGAGAGCAAGTTGACAGTGTTTGGTGGCACGAGGTGCAGTGGAGTGAAAGCTTCTTCTGGGTCTTGGCGAACATACAACATTAGCCGTTCCGATGGAGCAGGAACAATGCGTATTCTCTTGATGGCTGGGGAATAGTCCGGCGTCACCACATTCGTTTCTACTAACCCCACGGTGTTGTCCTTTTTGTCACTATTTTTAACAACAGTTATTTATTAAAACGCTTTCTCAAAAAATTCATTCCGCTTCAATACCCAAGGCAATCATATCATACTATGTAGAATGTAAGATTTCCATTCATCCTATCCTCTGCATTTTACAGTGTGTTTATCACAATTCAAACATGGCAGTATATGAAAGGAACTCAGAGCACAACCAATGATTCCTCATACAGTTACATCACTGTTTATGTAGACCCATCAACAAAAAGACGAAGGAACAATAAGGAACATGAAGGATCATAAATCAAAGTTTAGCACGACAACTGCATCCCAAAAAGCGACTCCCTGCGACTCCTCCATTACGCCTACTCTCTTCATTGTTTCTTCATACAAACGCCAATCAAATCAATGTGATTCTCTACAGCTTCTTCGGTCACGCCTTTGTCAGCACAAAGTTAACGTCAGCACTAAAACATACTATTGAGCGTTTTCACTTTTTAGATTCATTTACCAAAATGATTTAGATTACAGTTGGTAATTGCAATTGAGACAAAAAGGTCTTTGTATATCCTGCTCAGCTTTTGACGCTTATGAGTGCGCAAAGTTATAATAAATGAATTTTACAAAGGGCAAGTTAAGCAAGTACTATTACTATAAGAGGACCAACGCAGTTTTTGCCAACTACAGGAGGCCGTTATCTCCGATCAACATTAGAAACTCATTTCCTCTCAATTATTCCCCATCTTGTCAGAAGAAGTTGATGAACAAAGTCACCGACTCATCCTGCGAGTTGTGGGACTCAAAGTTGTGGAACATTTGT
This sequence comes from Harlomillsia oculata, assembly GCA_019776145.1. NCBI lineage: Eukaryota > Metazoa > Arthropoda > Collembola > Entomobryomorpha > Oncopoduridae > Harlomillsia > Harlomillsia oculata. The sequence continues at coordinate 71,374 of JABASF010000062.1, read as the reverse complement.
ATTCGTACTGCTTTGATTTTGGGAATGTATACACATGCAATTGACACGGATGGCAATCTCACCCTCTGTTTTGGGCGGAAGTGAGCATTTAGCTTTTTGATTCACTCACACCATCAGCGCAACTTAATTAGTGCACGTTGCACTCAGAATTAACACTAGCACACTAAAAAAAGGTTCATGTGTTCAATGCACGTAGGACCACCTACCTGCTTCGTTAACTTCTACGGTGTTGTATTTACTCAGTGAGAGTTAACTTGCTCAATAATTGTGCTCAGAGTTAGAGAAGTTGCATTTATGTTACTAATGTTTGCTATCAATACGAATTGTTTTGGAGTCGCATCGGAGGTGTTTTCAATACAACCTACTTTTTGTTTTAACTTACAATCAAAGTCTGATCAGAGGAGAAGAAAATCATGCAAAAATTACGATAGTTCTGTACGAAGAGGATAACAAAACGTAGACAGAAAAGGAAGAAAGCATTATGTATATTTTACTTTAAACAACTTCCAGATTACAGAAAAGAAGAAGGAGAATAAGGAAAAGAATAAAAAGAAGAAGAAGATGAGGTTTTGTGTCACTAAGGACACTTACTTGATCTGTTGAATCGGAAGAGGTGGAGGTGGTGGTGAGGCAGTGGCCGAGTGACAACCGTTAGTTGTCCCCACAGGCGGCCCTCCACCTCTGAACGGAGGTGACTCGGGTGGAAATGTGTTGTGGAACTTGAGGATCGCGGGTTGATGAGGTTGTGACGATACAGGTGGACCTCCAGGTAGTCCAGGGGTGTTGCCCGCGGAGGTATTGTCACCCCCGAGAACGGACACGGACGCCGTTGAGCCGCCAGAGTGTAGCTCACCGGACGGCACACTGTATGGAAATCATGATTTTTGGGCAAACATGAATTGCCTGGCCAATTTGTTTCCGGCGTGTGTTCATTTTGCAACAGTAATGCAATCCATCATTTTGTGGTTAGAGGAGGAGTGTGAGTAGTCATTCAAGAGTCGAGAGACAGGACGAAACGTAATAGAACCCCTGCTGACTTTCTTTTAAACCCTACAGTACACCCTGTTCGCATATTCAAAATCTCAAACTGCAAAAAACGGTGGACTTGACCCTGCGCCACTCTCTAACGTTACAAAGAATGGTCCGTTTAAAGCTACTCAAAAGCATAGAGAATCATTTTCGCATGACTATGAACATGTCGGACACTAAAAAACTGCATTAATATAAGCTCTAGCACTAGTACAGTCTCGAATTGAGCGCACAATCACATCGCAATAATAAAATGGTAAGGATGACAACGACGGTGACGACGGTGACGAAGATGATGATGGCGAGGACGAATACTTTGTGAGTTAACGAATGCACACACTCCTCTCGCCAAATTACACAAATTTTGCATGCCTTCTCATTCTCATTCTCATAAACTATTCGTTTGCACACTTTGTCTGCAGAATGTTAAACGATGATGTTCCTCTTCATCGTGCCCATGGTCTTCTCACTCAGTTGAGGGTGAGTGGGATGAATGCAGCTCTTAAATCTGTGTTTGCGACAGCTACGTGTTCTCCATGGCTCTTGGCACCTCCAGTTGCTGACCCCACACTGTTCTAATTCATTTCTCAATGAGACATTTACATGGATTCCCTTTGCTTCCTCCCAATTTTTGCTCTGCCTTCTTCACCTCTTTTCCCTTGGAATTGTATCCGTGGACAAGTGCATCGGATCAAATGTCACTATGACTTTGTTGGTCGTTCCAAAGCCGTTAGTTTAGTCGAATCCGTTAGACATTGATCACTGTGATTTTGGCAGGGGGTTGAAGACGCAAAACTAACTTAAGCAGTCTAACCACGCGGGCACCTCTCCCCATCTCTTTTCTTTTCTTTTCTTTCTTTCTTTCTTCAAGTATTTATTGCACTTCTTCTTCGTTTTCTTCTTCTTCGTCTCCGTGAACATTCAACTTCCTCAATTTGTCCCACGCATAAAAAATGAGACAGGACTTTCGTGGCGGACCTACTAAATAATTCATGGCACACACCGTCGCATCGTCCACTCAGTCAGTCCAGCCTCTCCTTTGCACTTTATTCATAATGGCTAAATGGTTATTATTCCTTGCTTCGGTCGGTCGTTGAAAAAGCACATTCATGACGCACTTTATTTTTTTTGCATCACAATGTAGTAACACAAATGATGGTGGTACGGCCACTGCAGACCGCTGAGTATAAAGTGAGAATCCCATAATTTCACTTGATGAAGCGATCCATTCTTTGCCAGAAATGTCAAAGTTGAGTGCAAATTTTGTCGTCGTCGTCATATAAGGCGCTTTCTATATAATAATCACATACACTCCTACAAGATAACTGGCTATAATTGTGATACTACGTGCGGTAACTTGTCGTTCCTAAGTAAACTGAGCATTTGAATTAAACATTGAGAGAAAGAAAAAAACAAATTAACGAAACTGACACTACGGACTGGCCCAGTACGAAATATTCAAATCGCTCAAGTATGCACAAAAACATGTGTAGGATTGCAAATGGGATTTATAGTGTACGATAAATAATCAGAATTTTGTTCATATGGCTCAAAATTTGGAGTCGGATCATGAGTGGTCACAAATTTCATTTTTGAACAGAACTACATGGCAGTTCTTACGGTTCTAAAAACATGTTAGTCAGTCACTTGAAGCGGAGCAACGTCATAAAGATGATTTCTGATGTATTGCGACGTGACGGCGCAGATGACCATGTCATTATATGCACTTGTGATTTCATAGGAATATGTTCGAAAGGACAGAGAAGACAAGAAGAATTTTTGTGCAGGCAAAAATAATGGCGAGATAGATTAAACAAGTGGTAGAGTGGTTTTTTCGGTGGTCGACACACGCGCATGAGTCAGGTCACTTTTTGCTTCGGTTCACCATTGTCCATTGAATTTTTTGACTCGATATTATATTTTGAACGTTCACAAAATATTTGTTTAAAAGAATAAAATATTTCATGTAGGAATTGTCATTTTTCAACGGGATACTGGGTCACACGGCTCAGAAGGCTTGGCTTGCACTTTGAAATTTTGCATATGGGCTTTTAACTTTTTTGCCAATTTTATTTTGTGCGTATTTGTGGGTCTCGTGCGTGTGTGTGTGGCTGCTATGCTGCGTGCTGCTGCATTCCTCTCTTCATCCGTCAATACGTGGGGTAAAAACTGCAATAAGATGCGTTTCAACTTCAAAACGACAAAACACAAACAGGGAAGGAAAGAAAGATTTTAAGAAACTGTACAATTTTTTAAACAAACTTTGGGGTTTGGCTTCCGTATGAGTTTGAATTCTCATTCTGTTAATTCACACTCAAGGTAAACTGGGAAGACATTAATGTCTCCCTTTTCATTACAAAACATATACCATATAAACAAAATTTATAAAACCTAATCTGAGATGTCTCATGGAAATACTAAAATGACATCCATGAAACAGGGTGTACCTAATATTACGTAACATTTGACATTCTACATCATTTAAATTTGTAACTTTATTTTCTTTTCATCCACAAAAGTAAAAGCAAAGAATAATTTTTACAATTTCTTGTCTACAATTCATTAGGGGGAAACTTTTGTACAAATACTTTTGAGTCACAGCCAGTCACAAGTCACAAAATGGTAAACAGAAAAGGGGACAAAAATTACTGTATACATGATTTCTTGTGAGAGATTAAAAATTGAATTTGAATGAGTTTTTTTTAAACTTCAACAATCTTGCTATTAAAAAATTTGCTGAAGAGGTTACAAATTCCAGATGCAGAGGTTAGACTGGTGCAGCATGCAGCAGCAAATCCGTTAAGATTCACTCACGAGCCACAGAAACGAGCGTGAGCGTGAGTCTCACTCAACCCCAAACTTCTTCAGCCAAACGCCAAACTTCGCACTTTATACAACTCTTTTTTTGACGTGACTGTGTTTTAAAATCTTATTTCCTTGGTCTACTATATTTCTAAGATATCGAAAAGAATCTTTTTGATCTAACGTTTCCTCTCTAATGACAAAATTTGAAAAGGAAGAAAATACAGAGGGAAAAGAAGTTTTAAATAGTAAAAAATCGTATTAAAATAATAATAATTCTACTAAAAGTTGTTAGAAAAAGAATATGGGGAAGGAAAGTGTTGTATTTGTTTTGTACAAAAATAATTGTGAAAGCAATACGAAAACGTTATACAAAATTGCACTTATGTGCCACTTACCCAGAATGATCCGAACTTTCCGAGTTGTGATAAAAGCCCGACAATTCCAATGACGTTAACTGTAAGGAGTCCAATCAAATAAACTATAAGTTAGCATTGCATCGGGTAAGAATTGTGTAATCGTGTAAGAATTAAAGTCCGTGTTGTGGTTGTAGTCAGATTAATTTCACTTGTCCCAGTCGACAATAATACATCAGAAAAAAACTGGAATGAATTTCCACGAGGGAAATAAGAGAATATAATAGTGGCCTCTTCACATTACATTATCACTCTTGCTATTAAGAAGATCCTTTTGACTTCTTCTTGGCAACATATTCACCATACAAAAATCCAGTCGTTTTTTTAAATATAGTTTAGTTTATATATATTTTTTAATGTTTTAGCACACCTGAGTTTTTCAAAGCTACATCATACATTAGAACTATATTCTTCTATCAAATGTTTTAAGAAAATGATCCCAAAAAACGCAGCGCCACTTCCGACCAACTCAACTAACCTCTACCTTCTGCAATTTAGTGTGTGTAACGTGAGATTCATCTTGAAGATTAGGTTATAAAGGAGCACAGGTCCGTGAAATCACATTCATCATGAGAGCAAATGGAACATGTTGTTGTGTTCAAGACGAAGGGTATCACAAAGGGACTATGTTCCAAGTGACCTCAAGTTTAATTATAGTTTGGATTGAGTTACATCTCAAGTTGTTTTTTCACTATTTATCTTAGTTGCTATATGTTTGTTCTCATTAGGATGAAACCAATATAGACGCTAAAAAATGAGCCAAAACAGCCTAGAACATAAGTTTACTTTGTTGAGTAAAAAGACACGGGCTTCTATACGTCAAAGACTTATACTCCATACTTGAGCAACGAGATAGACATCGACTCATGATTAATTACCCTTCAGTTCACTCAACATTCGCTATTGTTTCTTGCCTTTAGTTATTGATCACTTCCCTTCTTGTCCACAGTTCTCAGTCGTTCTGTTCCTCTCATCACTTTGCTCCACTCTGACTTTCAAGTATATTTTTTATAATGGTACCACGCTCAGCGCTTCTCATATATACGACGTAACGAACTGAAATCAAATGTCTCTTGTAATGCAGTAAAAGGATACAAAGATACATACACATTGTGCTTATTTGTGGTTGATTTCATTCAACATGGATCACGAACATAGTCGCTTTCATAGCATACTAAACATACTAAAGACTATCATAGGACAATCAGTAAAATAAAATTTGCATAAACAAACCTTGCTAACCTCACATTAACTCTGATATAGTCTTCTGAAAAAAATAATTGTGACAAAATCTACCATTGTGTAGCTCAGACGAGTTTGAAAAACCATTTCATGTCTCTTTTTCTTCTGCTATGTCCACTACAATGTGTTCGAATTTTTTGTCTAGAATTTTTGTGCTAATGGTCCATTGACTGAAATGACACTTACTGTGAACAATATAGAGACAAAAGAGCAAGACTGTCCACATGTCTTGAAGCAAACGGCTTATGCAAATGAGTTTGACATTTTGTGGTGCATTCTAAGTCTGTCGCTCAATGCTTCACTTGGTCACATTATAGCGATGCATCTCCTCATTTCTTTATATGCAAAAAGTTGAATGAATGAAGAGAGAAAGAGATGAGCGACTGCACAGAGCGATCAGCTCATGAGATACATAAGATTATGCAAATATTCATGATGTACCTTTCAGATTCGATTGTAGACAACAATTGGTAGGAGTTCACAGCATTGCAAATGCGCACGTCATGATCAAAGATCATCATGATGTGCTTTTTGGAGGTTTTTATTTCTAGTCGCCGATACAATTAAGTTTTAGCCTAACAAATATGTCCGTCTAATCGTAATTGCTGCAGGAGAGAGTTTAATAGTTTGCAATTAAACTGAGAGTTAGTTGATTTGATAACCACAACGGCACTGAAACACGCATTTTATATGTACGTATTCTCATCTATACTGCATTTACACTGACCGATAATCTTCTCCTTCAATCATGACAAGAGAGGGGAGCTATCAATAATTCGAAGTTCATGAAAAAAGAAGGCGACTGTGATAAGAAATTATGAAGCTTCAACCAATATGTCCTCCTATGCATCGGTGATGCCGCAGTGCTATTAGGGATTAAATGGAAGCCTATTGCCACCTTGGCACTCCTCCACTAGTCAGGTGGACATCATAAAGACTGTTGTTGATTGCATACGTGTAAAGCAGAGAAGATAATTATTTGCTCTGTACATATGGACTTGGATTGGACACAGGGCCACGAAAGTCTGAAATCTGAAGCTGTATACATATACACAACCCATACTCTCTAATCAAATCTGTTTTGTTCAGCTTCACGAGTATTGTCCCTCTTTCCTCATCACGCTGCGTATAAAAATTTGCAGGCACAGAAGAGACGGGCTAATTGCCATTTCACGCCGTGTGTGCGATTGTCCAATCCTTCGACTCGACTCCTTGTTACAGTAATTGCTTAGTAATCATACCCCTTACGACATGTAATTCAATCCCAAATTTCGTTCTTTTGTGTTCGTGTCCATAGTTTTGCTCACTTTATGGTTACTCTCATTGTTTATGCGCATCTGCGCATTTGTCACAACCATCATCATCGTCAACCGTTACAACTTACTGAGACGTTATATGGCACTTATGAACTTAATTTGAAAATTGCAAATCAAACTGAATGTGACAAGAAACCTTTTTAATTTCAGGACTGATAAATAATTCACCATGAGGTACTCCAAACCAATCCACGTGGACAATGCACAATGAACAGCACATCTCGTCTGTGAATTTTTCAAACGTTTTCATATGTATAATTGCAAATACTATGGATCGTACGACTTATTATAATATAATGCTACTATACATGCTCATTTTATTAAAACATCAACAAACCGAGACGAAAAGATTTGTGTGACGGTGTCACTAAGACGAACGACATTTGCTTTGTCGACCACGTGGAAAAAGTCAGCGACTACTAACAACACATACGGACTGGTTCTTGTAAGCTTGGTTGCAAAATATAGGAATAAAGTGAACAGGTAGTTCATACCTTCTCAAGGTCGTCGGCAGGTGTGAACAGAACCGGTGGTTTGGTCAGGTCACTCATGGTATAGAACTCAGACCGGTCAATGGGTGCGTGGTACATCTCGTCCAACTTCTTCCGTCCAGTGGCCGTCAACTTCCGCTTCGCTGCTCGTCTCTCTTCATCCCGAGTCTTCCTTTCAGCACCCTGTACAATAAATCATCAGCATTTATAGTGCATGAACAGAAACAGATACTACGTACTACCACTAACTTGTGTAATCTTGTTTTATCATGATAGGTTGAAACATAAATGTCATGTCGTGTTAGTACACGTAGAAATAGTACCGACCAGCTTCTTATAATTGTACAAAAAAACTCATGTTTTGACGATTCAGGTTAAAGCTGAAAACGTCTGTCGTGAGACATGATTAGGGTATAATGAATAATAGCCATATTATTGATTGATCGTACAGTAGAAATAGAAAATCAGGAAAAATTGCGATAAAGTGGTCATTATTTTGTCGTTGTGTAGTAGTCATAAGGAAGAGCATGAAAGTAAGTTGGATGCGTGTAAAGCAACAGAAGGGTAAAACACTAAGCACGTCGTGGAATTGGATGAGATCACGATTTGAGCATCTATGAGTCTAATTAATAGGAAAGGTGGAAACAGGAGGGATGAAGAGAAGCGCATTTACATGACCCGAGAATAAAATGATGAAGGAGAACACTTTTCGAACATGAATGTTTCCCCTTGGTAGTGTTGTTAGCTATGCTTCCTAATTCTAGCCAAATTATTGTTTTCAAAGATAAATGCATCTTGTGCTGGATATCGCTGTCCATCGGAGGTTGGAGTTGCTTTTGCATCCTTCATTATATGAAGAAAGAAAAGTAGAAGACAAGACGAAAACGAAGACGAAGACTCAGTGAAAAGGAGCAGACAGAAAGGTGTTCATGCATAAGACAAATTCTGTGAGAAACTAAGGCAGACCATAATTGGTATCTGTGAACCACAAAGTAATATGAGTTTCTTATTCTCTCATCTCCCATTGCAACTGAAACTCCTACTGCCGACCAAGATGACCCTATCACTTCCCCGCATCTTTATTCCGCTTCATAAATTTTTTTATCCAGAGTCGCTGCTCCCGCATCATCATCAAAAAACTACCCAAAAGAGGAGCACACTGAAAAGACACGAACAACCTTAGCAAAAGACTGAAGACTGAAGAGTGCTATCATGAACTTGATACTGTCAGGTCATCTTTATAATCATCATATTCCTTTGTTTTCATCAGCATCTTTCCTTCTACGTTTGAGCACCCCGTTAAAAAAACTCTGCCTTCCCAGTTGCCACCTAACACAAACTGACTTGGTCAGATTTAGACATTTTTATATAGATACATCAAAAGGCGGGCGGGTGCAGCAACACCGCCGCGGCCACAACAAAATTAACACCAACAGAAAGCTAACTCTTTTGACTGAGTCCATTGTCGACATTGAGTTGTGGTGGAGTCGTCGCAATAATGCAACTTCATTTGTGAGGTACCACTGCTGACTTCAACTGACGGCACCAGGGCAAAAGTGACTCAGTCAGAAGGAATATTTATGAAAAAAAGAGTGAAGTCTGATTATTGAAGAAGCCTTGTGTGAATGCAAGGCAACTTCAATGTCGGGTCTCTCTCTCTCTCTCTCACTCACTCACATATGCACTTCTTCTCTGAAATTAAGCTGCCAAGGATGATTGACACTTTACACGACGAGCATTTCCACCGTGGTTGGGGCAAATTACACATTCTTTCTCTCACTTCTTTTTCACATCCTCCTCCTCCTTCACGGCACGCACTCCATTTTTGTGATGTGATGGAACCCCCGGAGTGTCACATCACTTTGCATTCTTATCCATTCCACTTCTCTTGTCCCATATCCTTCATTCAACAAAACGAATCACCCAGAACACCAACATCTTCCTTGCTTCTCTCCGAAGTTCGAATGATACGGAATTAAACACATTACCTACAATCCTTCGTCACACAAATCCAAATTCCGTAATACAAAAACCCATCTTCCATCTGTCCTTCTTAGTAGAACATCCAAATATGTCCTGATATTGAGTTCACCATTATGAAAGTATTTGCCTTTGCTTTTAAATAGTGCTACATTGAATTATTGCATTGTTCTCTTTAATGCCTTTACATTAGCAAACAAAGAGCGAAACATATAGAGTCATGTTCCCATGTCAGGATTGAAGAAGTCATAGAAAACAATATATATTTACAAAAACACAAAAATATATTCGCATTGTGTCAATGTCGTTCTTGTGAGAGCACGAAAGACGATATTCATGTCATTGACTAATTCGCTAATTGTGTGTGAAGGTACAAAGACAAAGCTGAGGAGGAATAGTATAGCGTATTACAGTTTTCATACGGCTATGTTTAGCAACAAGTGGCAATGAGTCAGTAGTGTCAAGTGGATATGGTCACGTATTGAGCGAGACATGATGATAGGATGAAGGTCCGTCTCCTCCGCAATGTCGCCACTCTCTCACAACTCACAGCTAAAGTAGTGGCAAGAGCAATAAATGACCAAGACAAAAAGAGTGAGCGAGAGCAATTCCGAGAATAATGTTATATAAGAATCTTCTATCCCTGAAGGAGCAAAGTCGTAATCATAAATAAATAGCGATCCATTAAAATGAGTCCTGTGCGAACAGTGCAACGTGATGTTAGTATCTTACATGCAAATGTGTCTCGTCGTCTTGTCGTCGTTGTTTTTACTTGAATGACTTCTGATGAGAATCAGGACAAAGAGTGACGAAGAAGCAAGGAGAACAAAACCCACACTCTCCTACAAGACTCAAAAAGTCTATTAAAAATTTTTCAGAACGACGACGAGAGTGAGACTGACTGGACGAAAGAGACAACGACGGCGTGGACATGCCCATGCATATGCATCCATATGTGATCTCCCAAAGTCTCCTGAACATCACATTTGCATAGTTCGACTTTTTGTCCCTGTTTTTGTGTCGTAGTCGTAACGATAACTCTATGTAGTACCCTAGACGAATACGTAAGCATCTTTCACACTTTATTTCCTCCTTAAAGCATGAACTACACGAAGTGACTTGTTCGACTCCGACGCAGTTTATTTACTAGTTGCGGTTACACTCTCCAAAAGAAGTGAAGAGCAGCCAGTAGCCGCGTTTGTACTATAGCCGAAAGCCTCTTCTAGTCTCTTGAGCACGCCATGGGAGGATTTATGACAGCATTCTAGTCCTATAGGGTCAATTTGCCACGACTACTATAAAGTTTATGTAATGTCTTGCAGACAGACTAAAAAGCCGCTTATTAGCCTTTTCTCTTTGTCCTGAGAATAGTAGAAGAATGGAAGAAAGAAGCCGCCACGGGAGAGCAAAGCAAAGCCTACAGAAGAGCACCCACTGCGACCTGTAATAATCATCTTTGTAATAAACAAGCATTATCAAATGGTCAATATACATTTGCATTGGAGTCGCTCTTGTACGAGATGAGTTGCGTGCAACTGACACCTCTGCTAGACACAAAACGTCGTTGTTGTTTGGTCAGACGAACACTAAGACTACAGAGTCCCGCTCGTCTGTAATTAACAAAGAGAAGCCGACGGGTCATTCAGTCACTTCACCTCACACCGCTACTTATAAACCATCCCTGTCGACATTGTACATTCTGTACTTATCATACTATGTACTATGTGCAATCCCGAATCTTTACTCTTTTGTCCAATAGCACGTCGGAGGAAACGAGGAAAAAATTCCGCGTGATCATCGTAGTATGTATAATCACCAGCAGAAGAATCCCTTTGAAATCGAAAGCAGTATGAGAACTTGAGAACCCAGCGACAACATCCTTCTTTGTGGATGCTGGCGCTGGCCGAATGTACTTGTAATGTGAAAAGTGAATGATAAATTACATTTATTATATTTGTATATTTTTGGTATGGTAGATTAATTAGCTATTAAGAATAGTTGGTTAACTACTAGATGTATTTAGGATATGTATGTACTATGATACATATACTTGCTGAAAGGAGGTTGTTTTTGACGGTAGGATTACATTGAATATTATTGTGTTCTCAGAAGCCGCCTTAATGACTCAACTTCCAATTTAGAGAAGCTCTTAATAAGTTGATGTTAAGAAGGAGAATTATTCTTGAGAAAATTGGGTACATTTGACCATAAAGAGGAAAGAAATGGAAAATATGAAATTTAAAATCTAAAAAATGTCCATTACATTTGATAAATGCGGCCATTGAGATGGTAGAGGGGGGTCTTCCTTATACTGCTAAGCTGTGAGTTCATTTGGGTAGGAGATTTTATTGACTCACATTGAGCAAAATTGCTGTAGTGGCATGATTATGTACATTGATTAAAAAAAGGTAGTTGTTCGGCACATCCTTCTGACCGCAAAGAAGCCATAAGGAGCCATAAGGGCAATGGCAAACTAATAAAAATATTTTGAATCTCATAAATCGTGGTTAAATGAAATCACAACTCATCAGACCCTTCACGATATGAACTATAGGGTGGCATCGTGGCACAATCTCCAGCAGAAGCACAGCCAGTTTGCCTCTGCACGTGATCATGAAGAAAAGAAAAAGAAGACGAAGACAAAAGATTTGAGCACGAAGAAAACTTGATCTCGAACCTCTCGCTTGTTGCTCCTGCTCCCTTCAAATTGCTCATTTCTTCCACACTTCATTCCTGCTCTCAAAAACAAATAAATAGCAACACGACTCTCTACAAATAATGCTTTCGATGACAATTTAGCCCAAACGACCATTCAGGGAAATTATCTACGAGTTGAAGTCAGGGAAGGCCCATTTCATTCCACTTGTTGTGCATTTACATTTATCTCACTCTCTATGTGTTGCAGGGGTTCATTTTCATCGCTCACGATTAATTAACATTTTTTCACTTCCCTGCATCTTCAAAAGAAATAAGCAACCGGTCCGTTTGTCTTTTCGGAATACTGCTTCTTTACATGAGAGTTTTGAACGTGAAGATTTAAGAGTTCAACAAGATGATACTGCAAATGACTATGAGGTGAAAAGGTTTCCAACAAGAAGAAATGGACTGGCCAAATTCATATTATATGTTACATGATGGTCTTTCCAATACAACGCATACATAGGCAGCCGTAGATGAATGAGTCAGAAATCGTAAGCGTCCATTGGACTCGAGAGAGCATTTTAAATACTTCCCTTTAAGTTCTTCCCGTAGCTGCTGTTGTTGTTGCTTCTTCATGATGGTTCTATGATGTACTATAATTATTAAATTCTTGCCATCTCCATTTATTTTGCACAAAAGCAATATAACCAAACAAGCATGAGTTGAAGCATTCATGCATTGCAACTCCGCCCTCTTCAAGCTCAAAAGGCACCTGTTCTTGAATTCTGCAGGTCCTGCGACTTTTGTGCATATAGTGCCACGCCAGGATGCCGCCGCCGAGGCAATGGCACATTAAACGAAGACTATTTAACACTTTTCCTAATGAATACGTGAATGTGCATAGGAATCAACTGAAGAAAAGAGTACAATTTTTTGAGTGGTCCTTCGCTGACTTTTAATCTGCACAACTCATCTTTCATAGACATGGTCATTCGAGTCGTATTTATTCTTGGGTTGAATTTCTCTTATCAAGTTGAGGCATCTTCTCTCCTAGCATAGCTTGTCTAGCTCAAATGTTTCATCCTTGAAACTTGTCTAATCCTCGCGAAAGCAATTATTTCTTATGGATGTTGCTCAAGTACAGATAACAACTTTGGCTTGTCTTGACTCAATCACCACCAGTACCCTCACTGACGTTCCGAAGAATCAGATTTCTGAATTCACATAATAAGCAGAGGAATTTTGCACACATTTTTGCCTCGAGTAGACTCCCTGTGTAAAGAGAACCTGAGTGAGACTTTTATCAGCAAGCTTCTAGTGCAGTACCTAAACTAATTACTATATGACTTCGTCTGATTTCCTATTAAACTCATCAGATTCTCCGCCCCTTTGCTATGTAAATTCCTCTCATACTTTCCTCAAATCTGAAGTGTAAACACGACACAGAGCAGAAAGCAAAGAAGAAGAAAAAACCATTTATGAGTGAACACAGAGCCTTGAGAGACTATCATATCAGTACATTAGAGGTCCCCAGGATTGGACAACTCGGATTGAACACTACAAGAATTTTAATGGAAAATGAAAAAAAAGATATTTTCTGTTCTAAGACGTTCAGTTGCAAAAACAATCTGTTACCAAGCTTCCTCCATTTACTCAAGTGTTGTAGACGAAACTCATGTTCATCAACCTGCTGTTGTTGTTTACAGTTTAAATACAGTTTGCAATGATTTGCATTTCAGTTCGACATTTAACCACCACCGCGTAAAGAATAGCTTCTTCAATGTCGGCCATGCCGTGTGGTCGTGATGAGAATCAGGTGCATTGGCCCACTCAACCACACCACCTTTAACCAAAACGCTTTGGCGTCGTATTGTGAATGTGTGTATAGTATAATTGTGAAGAATGATCTTGAACTGAAGAAGTGTTCAGGTATCAAATGCATAGTCGTAAAATTCTACATTTTATTGGTGGATTCCGGCATGCTACACTGCCATGCCATGCTTACACAGGACACTGGAGAGAGAAATGATGACGACGTTTTTGCTTCTACTCCAGGCGAAGAAGAGAATAAAACCTGGCTCCCTACAAAAAAGTAGGTTTCTCTCCGCAAATGTTTATGGGATATGCTCAGTGCATTTATCAAGGGGTGTCATCATCACTGTGGCAAGTACAAGTACATCCATACTGACCATTTCTCTTTACCAGTCTCCTGCCGTCTGGACAGATGCAATGCAACACACCTTCACCTTTCAGAGAACTACCGTTGCATTTGAACAGGATGAGAGGATGACAATGCTAGGCCAAAGTGCACGTGACTGCATATCACAGACAGGAATCCTTCGTGCACAGTCTCTCGGGGTTTATGAGCAAAAATCTACAAGATTCTACTCTTTCAACTTTTAACTCAAGAAAGGTTTTGAGACGGACTCGAGTTCAGCTTCGCATCTTTGCCTTGTTATGGTCTTGAAGGAGACGGCGTGTGTTTTCGAAAAACATACTTTGAATTTTGGAAAGTGCTGATTTGGTTAAATATCTTGTCTGGTAAGCACTAAGAGGTCAGATGTCAAAGGTAAATGTTTCTAATTGCAAATTATGATATATTTCTAATGAATTGTTAAAAAGTTAAAGAAATAAGAAAAGGCCTCCTTAGTTTTTTCATAGGGATGACAGATACCATCAATGCAATGACACAGCGTCGCCAATGCAGAAAGCTTAAGTTTCACAGAAGGATAATACGCCAACAAAGGTTTAACTTTCCTAGTAAGTTAGTATGTTAAAAAGGAAGAAGCGCATGCATACATATTGTCCAGACGTCTTTTTCCTTGTCCGTGTGTTTTGTGTGCATTACAAGCAAATGCAACAACTGCAGAGTTAAGTTGAGGAGAGAAGTCATAAATTTAGTGAGGATATGTCGACACGAAATTTTTAACTTGTAATTTTTTGACATGCTTTACGATACGAGCCTCCTCTCACAACACAAATGTGTCCACCAAAGACATCCAAATTTATGAACCTGATGTTTAACCCTTGCAGCCACATTCCAATATATTATTCCTTATAATACCCGCATGAGTTCCAACCAAATTTTCCTCTCCATTACTATTATTGCATTTTCCATGGTTCCGTTGTCGGTGTACATGTGTATCAGGAATCAGGAATAATACAGCAGCAAATGCAAATTGTATATTGGTGTAAATAGTGTATATCGTCCTTCTCACTTTGTATTTTTATTTCATGCATTGCTATTGACCAAACATGTTAATTATGAATCGATAATCCAGTTTGCATTTTCAATTTCGGTTGCGTATTATTATGAATCGTTTTTAAAGATTCGAAAACAAACGAAAATTGCGTATGTATTATAAAATATACACGTGGGTATGAAACATGTAAGTTGAGGAACAAAGAAGTAAAACGAGGAATGTTCCTGTTGGAATGGAAATAAAATGAAAGAATCCCAGTTGTAGAAGCAAAAGGTGTGAGAGAAGAAAAGAAAAGTTTTGTGAGCCAAATCACTCTTCATTCTCACACAATAACGTCTTGCTTATCTGATCACCTTCATCTGGTGCACTTGGTCATAAAGTAAACGCACACCTCCAATAAAACCCGAGACTGAGTGAGAAGTGAGAATCAAAAAATGCTTGCTGTGTGCTTGCTTGTGTTCATCAGAGTGAGTCTCATATTCTAAGCATTAGCAAGGATTGTACAATCCTAACAACTTGGCACATACTGGCCAAAGTCACTACTTGTACGACAAAAATAAAAATGCCACACACACGAGAATTCTCTCCTTGTGATTCAAGGCTCCTTAGCTCTGTATTTGAAATACGATAGTGCACAAAAGGACGGACGGATGGACGGTCGGACAGACTACTTCTATTACCATATATACAATTACCATACTCCTCTATTGTATACAGACATTGTTAGCATATGTAATTGTAACATATTGTAATTGTAGCACTGCATTGTAAAGTTTTGTTTTTCGCAAGCACATAGTAGCCAAAGTTGCAGAGCACATCAAACATTTCCACATTCGTTCGTACTATTCGCTCACTTTATGTAATATTCGCTTTGCACATAAGCTGGAACTATCAGCAAACAAAAACAACAACACGAGTAATTCCATGTGTCTAGAAGAAGGAGAAAAGAAGACGTATTCCTATTCTTTCATGTCTACATCTACACTATAGTAGGATAATATAGGGCTGTATATGCGAATTCATTACAGTGATTTTTGCCAAGTCGAAATGACCACATGCGTCAAAAGTTTTTCTCCTCATAAGGGACGAACTCATAGCGATGACGACGCGAAAAAGGTGTCTTGTTCAACTGAAAACTAAATGAGTCCTCAGAGCGGAACCTTCAAGAACAGACAACAGAGAAAGACACTCAACGAAAGCTCGTTAGGGTCAAACACGTACTCCAGCCTGCCCTCTTGCCTCGTACAATTCACTCGTGATTCGTGATGACTTCACTTTGTGCATTTTTCGGCGGACGACTTATATTATTATTACGACAGTCTGACTGTACAGTAAACTCGGTAAATTTCCTCAAGTCGAGAGCTTGGACTTGGAGTCGAGTCGGCTCCTTACTACTGCATTTGAAGACCGTCCACCTCCTCCTTCTCAAACTCTAAACCTACTTATTCCAAACATTTTTACGAGCAAAAATTCATTGAGCCCGCACAGTCATAATCATAATCGTAAGATGTTCACTTCCAGTATGTGTTGGAGCACTAATGGGACGTTGCTACGAATGAGTCTCACTCACCAGCCGCAAAACATATCTGCAGGCATATAAGGAGAATAAATCCATTAGGCTGAATCAGGTTGATGATAGGACGTCTCATAATGTTCCCTTGAGTTATGACCTCAGTGTACAACAATGCACCCAGGGAATAATAAATACTTTGGTCGTGCACTCATCTCTGGCAGCCCGTTTTCTTCTTTGCCACATTTGCCACTTATTGCCACCAAGTTGTGTCCATTATGACACAATCATAGTTTTATCCTTTTCTATGCTTTGCACTTGCGCTATTCTTCCTTTTCCCTCATGTAACACTACTACACGTAAATGTCCCTGTTTCCATCAATAAAACATTCTTTCAGGACACGACTCTGACCCAGCAATCCTAACTATTTACTTTGCTGCTGAGCCGTCGTCGCTGAAAATGATTGTGCTCAATGTTTTCTCAAGTTGCAAGAATAAACAATACTTCACACACTGACAGAGTATCAAAACTTTGAAAAATATTACAAACTTTCATTCTAAAATGGACAAAGACAAAGGAAATTATGTGATGCTTCTTCCCGCTACTTTGCTTCTTGACCTTATAAGGTGCTCTACTCGTTACCGCTCCTCTCGATGATGGAAATGAATTCTCCTTTTTGTTCCTTCAATGAAATGAATGTGACTGATTCGAATAACTACACATGATACTACATCAAAATTCTGAGTGCTGCACAGCACAAAGCGAATAAACGCATGGAACAGGAAGTTTCTAAGAAGAACTCGTAGGAAATAAAGCAATGATATGACAATGACAAGTGTTTTTCCCCAATACATGTCGGGTGTATCCGATGGCACACTGGAATTATCAAGAGCTGACGTGCTGGTTTTATGGCCATACGGTGAAACCCGATGACAAGAAGAAAAGATGCAGAATTAAAAATTATTTGACTTACTTTATCACAGAAGACTTTTATTTGGCAGTAGGAGCGGTGAAAGATCGGACAGTTCTGGTCACGCGGGTCATCGTAAGTGTCAATTTGAAGGTGAAGTGGAAGTCCCTGTATAATTAAAAAGCAGAAAAATTAATTTTTTGTAATAATCAACAATCAACATTACATTGTAAGGATGGAGAACAGGGAACAAAGGGTTTGAATCATGAATTTGTCATCTCGTGCTGAAACTAAGTTGAAAGCTCATAAAGCACTGGCCATTCATAATGGGATGATATTGTATAACACGTCGAACAAGAAAGGGGACGAAGAGAACCTTTTCTCTGCTCCGGTGTACACAAAAAGGGTTCTGCTGTATTGCGTCACTCTGCACCGCACTTATATATATATATATACATATTTCGATTTCGACCCTTACATATTCATGTGTGGACTTGGAGTTCCCAGCCCTCTTCACCTTTTAGCCCTTTGCCCAAGAGCTCAGATTTTTATGAAACTGACCAAATTTTTATAAAATGAGTGTGTGGGAACGCATCTGTGTTCAAAAGGCGAGTGCTACAGGAGAGTTCCTTAGCCTTTTCTCTCATTAGAAAGATAGTGAAAAGACTCGGTCAAAAGTAAATGCTCTATTCTCCCGATGCTGTGTCCAACTTCTCTCATATCATTTCCCACAGAGGATTACACAAAGGGACAGAGGAAGATGATAATGGCACAGTCTCCTTGAAGAGGTTACGTGTTCATGTCCAGTTACACCTTTGTGTGTGACAATCCTCAGAGTTTATGGTGATATCGAAACGCGTAATCTAATATACAGAGGAATATGATGATATCAAATGTGCCCGCCTGACTCATAATGGGCACCAGAGTGAACACTAACTAAAAAGAAGAGTCAAACGTCTCTGGGTCTCCTGTCGTGTTTGTCACTTCACGTCACTTTGACGCTATACCTTGACAAGGGAATCCCATCAGACCACTCACACGATCTTTCGTCTTTCGTCTCTTGCGTTTTCTTTTTCGTCTTCACCTTCTTCTTCTTCTTCGACAATTCCTTCATGGCGTGTCAAACGCACTCAAACAATTGCACAACATTGGACACTTTTTCCTACACGCAATTCCTATGATTATCATAGATTAAATACCTACGTAAGTGTGTGATGCTTGGGCTTGTGTGCCTTTGACTCATGGCTTTTGCCACATTAGTCATAGTACGCATAAATATGCCCATCCACATTAACTCTCAAGAACCTAAAATCTATTGTTAACCACACCACACACACAACGTATCGAAAAAATGTCATGATGCATTTTTACACACGTCAAATTTACTTATTCGAGTGGAAACATGTAAGTGCATTCAAAGTTAAAACTAAAGAAATTAAGGAACCTGTGAAACGCAGTAATCCATGAAACCCGACCCAAAGTTAGTTACATGCTCACACGAAGAGGTGTCAACTTTAGAGTGCCTTACAGTGCTCACCTCAAACCGCAACGCTGACCATAAACGACAACGTGACAGAGGGAGGACTAACATAACAAAAATGTAAAGTCGGTGAACTAAAGGGTGCTCAAGTGGAAATTGGCATAATCGTCATGTCGAGGGCGGGCGAGCGTGGGTTTGGACACCTTTTGTTACATGGAAGACAAACGAGTTCACATTTTTAACAAGGTTCATGGCTCATCTCTGACGGCTAGGTTACTATAAAAGCCTTGCAGTCGCTCATCAGTTCAATTTTGTTTAATCATCTACTTCCCCATTGTCAGCAAGAGTTGGCATGGCCTCATGGGCAGATGGATGACACAAGTTCACATTTTGGAGACAGCTGCGCTGACTCAGTTCGGTCTCGTAAACTATTCGTGAAATATTATATAGCTGAAATGCTACTGCTTTGGCTCAAGAAGTTCATTTTAATTATTGTGTGCAGAAAAATGTCGACGATTGGCAACTACTCATTTGGTCATGTGGTCTTGTTGAAAATAAAAGATGGATGGATTGTGTCAGAAGAAACGGTAGAGATTCCTCTTAAGCCCACAATGTCAGAGGCCATGTAGGGTCACCATGAATAATCTCAGGTCTCCCCATAGCTTAAGCTTGTCAATAATGCTGAGAGTAGATGTTACACGTAGGTATACTACAGAAGGGAGAATTCCGTGTCAAATGAGCGTGCATGGGACGCAAAGGAAAAAGAAGAGTCTCGAATAACAATAACAAAGACGACGACGGCGTCGACTGACTTTGACTCAGCCCCTATCCATTTTCTAGCATGTGACATACAAGAATCTGGTGAGTTGGCACTTTTTGCGTTCGTCCTAAATTTATGCAAATTTCCAATTAAGTCAATGTCAATCATGGACGAAGAGAGAAGTTACAAGCACACCACCAGCGCAGAGAGAGAGACTCTCATGTGACATTACCTCCACTGCCGCCATCACCTGTACCATAAAAAGTGGCAGGACAGCTCCAAAGGCGATCCATAGCCACATCACAAGGCAATGCAGTAATGACATTCTAATATGAACACTACTTTCAAAAAACCCTCCTCACTGTTCTTCAAATGCAAATCAGACAGGCGATGGATTACAGATTACATTATTGACTCTTCCCTCTCCCTCTCTCCAGTTTAGTATGCCATGCTTAGCTTATCCACACTTGGGTAGAAATTGTCATCTTATCAGCCGCATAAGAAAATATTTTCTAACCCCTCCACTTTCGTGTCTCTCGTTGCGTGAGTCTCTTCCTCTTCGGTGCATCCTATAAACTTCGGAGCCAATCCCCTTTCAAATCGCATCGTGTCAAAATGTTCAACTTCACTGAGCCCAGCCTCAGTATTCGTCCATCCAAACAAAAAACTCATTCATCCTCACATAAGCATTCTTTTTGGTCCGAGTCTCCGAGTTGAGACTTGAAAGCAATCACAGTCCTTACAAGTAACCAAAGTAGTAATGTAAACCGTAAAGCTTACCTTTACGCCTTTCTGACTGCTAAAATCCGTGCTTAGACATTGGACGGCGACGTTGATCTGCAAAAAAATCAATACAAATATCCATAAAAATTTCATCTCTGTAATTCAAATGCAAAGTCAAGCTAAGCCAAGCTATTAGAAAGAAAAAGAAAGAAGGACGAGTTTTCTTCTGTTCCTTTAGCTTTCCTATAGTGCCCATTGTACTGAATATAAGTAATTTTAAATGACTGCTTCTTTGCCTCTCTGTATTTTTACTACTTCAAAGACGATGCTATCAACTCCGAATGAATACTATCATGGTTTCGCTACGAGCAAATGTCGAGGGATATGTGTACTCATTATATTTGATGAATGACAGTTTGTCTTGCAACTCCGTTACAGGTGAGCAAGCAGCAGCAGCGTGAGTACTTAGGATGCATATGTGCATTTCAGCATGGGTCGCAAGGGTGAAGTCAACTGAGGTTTTTTTTACCCAAAACGAAGTAAATAGGGGCAAGAGTAAAGCCACAGAATTTCCGTACACTAAATGAGCCAATCAACTAATGAGCCACACGAAGAATCGCTTTAGTACAAGAAGCTACACTCCATATTGCGTGTCCCAATGACTGATCGCCTGTAACCACGATGATAATTGATCTCCACAAGAGATCCAGGTCAGACTTATTATCATTAGAAATGGACTCGACTACGCAGACACACAAGTCTTTGCTTTGTTTTCCCTTGTCTTCCTCTGGGTGCTGCAACTATGAAATGGCTTAATAGTACTATCCAATCTATTAATCTGCTTGAACCTCTCAAATCAATTAGTCTCGAATTTCATACGACAATATATCATGCATATATGTAATAGTAATTTCAATGATTGATATTAAATAGCACAACAAAATGCGACGTCGATGAGTGTGCCTCTGCCTTCGTACAAAAAAACGTCTCATCCGTACCAGGAAGGAAAAGAAGGGCACGTAAAGCACGATTTCTAGAGACCCATTTTTGCCTCAAGAATCAAGAATATTAATAAAAATGGGACGACGCTGTGACAAGTCAGGAAAACTTAATTACTAAATTAATTAATTTCATGAAACGACTGTTCTCAGGCTGTAGGCTTTAGGTCGCCGCAAATTTCATTGATTGAATCAAGAAAAATACTATTATAGGAAGTTTATACTTTAGACAGAATAGAAAATGAGAGAACGACGACGACGATGAAGGATAAAATGATTCTCATTCTGAAAAAGGGAATGTTGATGATATGATGGGCCTATGCTGGCTGCGTGGAGCACTACAGTGCCGTGCCAAAAATTGAAAATAATTACGTCATGATTTAATTCTTGGCCTTGGATATGTCTGATAGCTGAGGTACAGCATTAAATTTCACTCAGTGGGACTCGGCAATAAG
The DNA here is from genome assembly GCA_019776145.1 of Harlomillsia oculata. Classification (NCBI taxonomy): domain Eukaryota; kingdom Metazoa; phylum Arthropoda; class Collembola; order Entomobryomorpha; family Oncopoduridae; genus Harlomillsia; species Harlomillsia oculata. The sequence continues at coordinate 49,418 of JABASF010000062.1, read as the reverse complement.
AAATAAGAAGAGGCTAGCGATGGCTCTTACTGCTTTTTGTTGTACCATTTTGTGTGAATCTGTAAAAGTCTACTGAGTGTCTAAAGGCATTGAGCAAAGCACAGTCAGTCCATAAACCAAGTGTCCGAGCTGCTCAAGCCAACCAAGCAACTAGGAGTTTTTATACTGATTATATTCATTTCGTTTCATTATGATTGCATTACATTTGCTACGCACACACAAAGTGGCAGTGGTATGCGCCACTCTGGATTCTCTTACTTAGCTTTTCTTCTCAAGCTGCTCCTGTCCTGATGGTTTTCGTAGTGGACAAAGCAAAAAAATGAAGCATTTTCACTTCTTTTTCTAGAATTTTATTGTGTATACGACTTGCACTTGACCAAGACAGAAAGCATAACAATGTGAATGTGTACATAAGTTCATTCCAGCACTCAGGAAAGTCAACTCAACTGACTGAGCTATTCGTCTTTTCTGGACTCTTTCTGTGTCTTTCCGAAGGAATAAAGTGGAACATTTGGAATCAGATCACGTCCAAGGCGCTTCCGCTCATTAAACGATGGCTCACCTTCCCTGCACTATAAGTCTGAAGCTGCGAGTACCAAAAGGACGTTGCGAACAAGCCAGAAGGCATTATGAGGCACAAGATACCTTTCTCAGATACCACAAGAGATTCACTCTTCTTTTCTTCCAGACTCTCTCTCTCTTTCTGTGTCTATCTCAGACTCTTTCTCGCTTGCTCTATACAAACTTTATCACTTGGATTCGACCCCTAAGGGGCACACTTATAAAAATCTCTCCATGAGTCCTCTTTTCTAGAATACAACTCTAACAACTAACCACATACATAATCTCACTTGCTTTTTCCCGCATTTGAAATGCCCGTGACGGCTCATGGCTCACAAGATCGGCGTACACCATATAATAGCATAATATTTTTTGTCATGGTCGTCGGCTCGATGCTCTTTTCCTGACCATGTCTATTGTATGGCTAATCATTCCATAAAATTGAAATTTTCACTCCGGCAACCCACAAGTCACAGAGCGTCGCGCTCGCGTTCACGGGTTGTGAACACTGGCCCGCATTATGCACCATTATTATTATCATCAACGTGATTAACATTGGAGAAGTCGTACAAGCTTCCCATACTTCTACAAGCTCATCATCCTACGTCCTACTGTCTCGCAACTCTAAAGTATACACGAGCATCAATGAACTGACTGACGTAAACACTAGTTTAATGCGTGGATATGAGAGAGGATTCAGCTTTTCAGCTTCTCACGTCCTGTAAATGCAAAAGCTGCAAATTCTACGACGAAGACAATGATACACCACTCACTTCACTTTACTAAGTAAGAAGAGGAAACAGCACACATTTCATGGTCTCTTGCCCTTTCATCACTTTCCCCAAAAATATTCCTTTGTGTTGTTTACTCTTATGCGTTTCTAGTTACATATACGTTTCATCGTGTTGTTATGTTTCTTGCAACTAATAATACTGTAGCAGCAACTATCATCAAAACAATGGAACTCAATTGCAATGTCTACGACTGGACAAAATCAAAACTGTTCGTTAAATAAAAACCCTATGCGATTGCAATGGATTTTGGAGCTTTTACGTATACACATACTGATACTGAACCGTTTAAAAGACATGTGGACACGAAAGAAACAGGAGACAACAAAGGAGTGGGCAACTGCACTTCCTGCGTAATCAAACGGAGCATTTTTATGTTTAATAACGAAATTACCCTTAGTTTTTACGGAGCAAAGACCATAAACTACGACTAAGAAGAAAGCATGTAGATTGAAGCTTGTGCATCACACCTGTTGCACCTTCCACCTCGGAAAAGCACAGAGGGCAAAGTGAATACTTGTTGCTTCTTCCTTCTGCCATCACACAATTTTTGAGTTTTGTGGAACGACTACAGGAGCAAATGGTTTACGACAACTTACCCCCTTGGAGGAAGAAGCAACAGAAGCAAAAATGTTACTATACATACAAAACAATGGTTTTTAAAGACAAGGAATACGAAAGATACGATGCTGCTGGCATCATCAGCATCAACATCACCGCAAAGGCTTCTTTTACCTTCAGTAATGTGAAAAATTGTGAAGAAGAGGGTGCCAGAGATGAAGCGAAAGAAGGCGTGTCTCACCCGCTAACGTAAGTTATAGGCATTGGCTGTATAATTACGTTAATAGTGTAATTTCATTTCGATAATTACCTTGGCAGAGCTCTCGAGGGGGTTCCAATAGATTGCAATGGCATTGTGGGCGATTTCTTCGATACATCCCACCAAACCGACGCTGTTCTTCGTATCTGTAAGGAAAAGTAAAGGTAAAATAATCAGACAACTGGAAAAGGGTTCGCTTCACTCATTCGCTCGTATTCTATAATCTGCATTCTGAACATCAACCATAATATTTACTTATAACTATACTATTATACAATAGTTCGGATATTTTTCTCATAACATGAACATTTATTTGATTTGTTTGTGAGTCTCTGTGTGTGTGTCGCTTCTTTTTAATTTTTTGCCAACGCTATGGTCATGGCCAGTACAAAAGTTCAAGCAACGGAGGTTGTTTGTGGCGAATGTCATTAGCTATGCCAACACAAAATTCCAATGAAGATTTTTGCATGCACACAAGAACGCCAACGGCTTCTTATATTCACGTTGTTACGTCTTTCATTCGCGAACTCACACAAGAGTCGACTAAGTGAACATTCACATTAGTCACCAAAAAATAAAATTACACAGTTCATTAAAGGCAAAGGAAGAGGAACGCTAGTGAAAAACGCAAAATGAATTGAGTGAGTTACAAGTCACAGTAGTGAAAGAGGATTGAGGATGAACATCATTTTAAAGTAACTCATATAATACATGAGTCCATAAAATTATAAGTAAAGTAAGCTTTTCACAATATGAAATGGATTTTTTTTTCTAGTGTGGGAACCTCCGCATTTTGTAATATGGCAGTTGCCTCCTCATTTACTCAAGCAGGGCATAAGTAGCTATCAACATCTTGTGCACGTACACTCGTAATTTTTGAGGACTGGACGTGCGGCTTGAACTGAAGATTATGGTAATATGATAAGCTAATAATAATTCTACTATCATGATGTTTTGACGCATTCTCTTCTCTATGACTGCGTTCCTCTCCTGATTTTGTGGTGATGGTGGTGCAAAAAATAGTTAGTTTTGGTTTACAAAGAAGAATAAAGAACAACCTTCAAAACAATTAATCAAGATCGGAAGTTATAAAGAGGAACATTATAAAGAGGTAATTGTAATTTCCGATGAAGGCTTCTCGTCATAGTGCAGAGTGACTTAATTAAAAGTGGCAATAACCATTTCCGCCAAAGTTTTTCGTGAACGCCGGCCGGCAGAGTCCACCATTTCCATTGCTTTTTCTTGCATTCAACCAAAAGGCAAAATACCTTTATACTTTTTATAAAACTATGATACAAGGCCTCAGCAGAAGAGAGTCCTCCTTTGTAAAACGCCTGGTGCTTGGTGGCGGCGGTCAACCCATTTTCGCACACAGGACGCTTTAATGCTGCAGTCACTCTGCCATGCAATCCTTCAGTTAACTTCACAAACTTACTTAGTACATTTTTCTGAAAAAAAGGAACGATGAGCTTGAGCATAATCCAACCCAAGGTTTGCATTAAGTTCAACTCTACTCTATGTCTGTCGGACGGAGGTGGCTTTTAATAAGTGCATTTTCTTCTGTCTGAAGTTTTGTGGTCTCCCTGAAGGCAAAGACTCAAGCTGCCAGTCATAATTTTGCTCTCCGATACGTATCTGAAGGCAAAGTGAACTTCTATTTTTTCTAACAAAAAGCACAATAGCACTCACGTACTTACGTAGCAACAGCTAAAGAGGAAACTCCAAAAAACTCCTAGCAAATAGTCAAAATGAGCTATACGGCTACGACGACACAAAGATGGCTCAACTAGATAAAACTTTAAACTAAACCAACCGAGTACAAGTAAAAGAGAAAAAAGCCATCTTCAGCGCCAGTGCTAGTTGAGGTTTCAGATAGATAAACAATATATTTTTTCTCTTTCCTTTTTTTTCCTTTCGACGTACTTAAAATCCTTCATGTCCAAGACTGTGCTGTGAAGTGAAGCCTCATAAAGAATACAGCTCATTTTACAGCCAATTCTTGTCATGTTTCTCCTTTGCTCAACCTCTTCAGATACAAACGACCAGATATGGATTTCTCACTTTGTAACTCATCCTTGTTGACTGTCTTGCAGTCACTCTCAGTCCTTTTGTTATAATAGCGTTTTTTGAACACTCTCCTATTCGAGCGATCTTCCAAGTTTGAGTTTGAGGTCTCCAAAGACTACCAATGGAACCGTCTTCGTTTCTCTAGCCAAATCTCATCTTGTGTACAAATCTTTCTTGGATTAACAAGACACATCCTTAGCTATTCCACGTAGTTGCAGTCGCAAGTCACGTTGACAATTTCTTGGTGGTCATGACTGATCCCTTGAAAAGATTTGAGATTGTCGCCGAAATAAAAAAAAGTTAGTTTTTCTGTCTTGCATAGTTTGTCTAAGACTTTCTACAGCGTCACCATTGTATATACATGTAAGAAGGATTTCATCGTTGGAAAGAATAGTGTCGAATGGAATCCATATGATGCATCGCCAAATTCAAAGGTGAGTCTGTCTAGTACGATAGTACGTACTCTTTATTAAAGAAACATTGTATTAGTCGAAAGGATAGATGTAGTCTATTCTTTAGTATTAGCGCTCAAATTTAGTCTGTGATGAGAATTGCGAATTCAAACACGTTTAAAAATTGCCATAAGACAGAAGATAAGAATATGCAAAGAGACGTCAGCGTCAGGTGCATGGGGTTGGGCCCTTTTAAATAGATTGCTCACTTAAGCGACCTGCGAGAAAAGATGCGAGCATCTGAAATGATGGAAATAATTAAAGTAAACAGGAGCAAGGTAGACAAAGGAAGGAGCGGAGGAATGACGACGACCACGACGACAAACGAAGACGAAGAAGATGGAAGATTGAAAAGATAGAAGGATTTTGAGGAGGAGAGAGAGACTCTCTTGAGATTATTGAGGAGACTACACAGAAAAAGAAAAGAGCGGACACTTGCGTAGCGGAGCGGATTGTGTTCCCTTGTGTTGTGTTGTATGTTATGTATTGTATGAGTATGTATGTACAAGTGAGCAAAGTGGTTGCAACTTTGAGAGCACAAAGTACAAGCTCATTGATATTCCATTCGCGGAAAATGGTCGTCATGAAGGAATCAATTCTTTTCCCTAAAAAGAGTTATGGTACGGAGAGTCGCAAAGTGGCAGGAGGGGATACAGCGTCACATGAAGAGACGAATACCATCGGACCATAGTGCAGAGGCCAGAACAGAATGTTCATAAAAATCGTCGTTCGTCGTTTGACCACACAATTCACCATTGCATTGGAAAAGAGGAAGGGGTTAGATGAGAGAAACGATGAGATGAGGGGCTTTTTACTTCTTTTTAGTAGACTGTCCATGCGTCCATCTCCTTCGTCCATCCATCTCAATCCGCTATAGGCAATAACAACAATGGTCCTAGCAATCTTGTTTCCTGCCAAAGCACATACAAACTACAGGCTGCCGGGGTTGCTCCTGCTCCAACAACAGAATGCTAATATGCTTCAGCAGCAGGAGCAAAACTGACTTTGCGTAGAGATCACTTGACTCCTTCTCCTTCAAATGCAACTGACCAAATGTTAGAAGCTCTCTCTCTCTTTTTCAATGACCATCTCCAATGGACTGCAAACAGCCCCAAAAGTTCAACAGGTGAATGAACTGATTGCCAAGAGCCAACAACAAGAAGGATCTAATACTTCTTCGACTCTTCAGTCTAAATAGTCCGAAACCCAAAACTTCTGCTCAAAATCTCCTTGGCTCTCACACACTGCCAATGTGCCAATCCACCAAACCGCGTCACACACCACCAAACAACAACATGGACAAAAACCGTTCCCTCGTCGTCGTAAAAATTGGCATGCGATATGTCTAGTGTGTGTGTGTGTGTGTGTGCCTATGCGCTCTGCTCACAGAACAACGCTTTTATATGACTTGATTGCTCGCATTATTTTATGCAGACAGCAATGTTGCATTAAAAGCTCCTGTGATACAAAACAAACTCCCAAAAGTCTCCCTCGAGCTCACTAACCAAAAGAAATCATTTCTTGACTCATTTTTCACATGTATCTCATCTTTGTTAGAATTCCGGCTATTTCATTCAACTTTAACTTCTTACCTTGGGATCACATCGTCTCAATCTCAATCTGAATTACACTACAGTAATCCCCCTTTAGCACATTTTTGTATGAGAGATAATGACATTGCTAAACCACCACAGGTGAGTTCGATTCTGAATCTGAGCAAAAATCCTTTGCAATAAAAATCCAACCCGAATTTCCATTTGTTCCCTTTGGGTTTTGATAAGTTGTTTGCAATAATTACATTTTGCCAAAGTATGTCTTGAAGCTAGGAACTTTGCAACACATATAGGATCCGAGAGGCTCAACCGTCTGAGAAATGAGGTCTGCATCATCTGCACCTTCATTTGATTCCATTTCATTTGATGGCTACTCTGTACACATAGTATAGCTCGTATAACAGTCATCCACCAAATCTTTGCCTTTCGAGAGATGAGAGAGACAGTAATAATTATTTCGTAAAGAAAGAATTCTTCAAAGCCCATGTGGAATTACGTCTAGTTTCTTCCTCCGTGCTAATAAATACAATGTGACCGTCACTCTGTTTATCAAGAATTGAGTAGCCTCGGAGAAACCTAATGATATTCTTCCACTGTGTAATTTAGAGCAATTGGAAAATCTCAAACGTTTCATTCCTTCTGGCACTGCAGTCCGACCTTCTTGTGTATTTCTTCTTCTTTCGTTTCTGTGTACATGGCGTTTTCATGACTAAAGCAATACAAAGTATGAACTTGCTTTTCTGTAACATTTGGGAGTAGTCACCCACCACCACAAAAGTTACAGACAGTGTGGGTCAACTATACATACAAAACTCTGTTATCACCACTATTCGCTCATTGTTCTTGTTCCTTGCTCACACAGTCTCACAAAATGTTATTTTTTGCTGCCTCAAGAGAAACAACATAAAAAACGGACAGGACGATGATGACCCGTCATTACAGATGAGTCCTAATCAGCTGAGAAGTCATGTTTGGCCTTACCTGCATCCAAAATCCGCTGTTTCACACTGTGTTGTCTTCCGTGCCAGAATTGCCACGCTTTGATCTCGTCCTCGGGACTTTTCTCCTCTCGGAAGACTAACATCACCACCGTCTGAAAAGAAACAAAATAAGAATCCCATCAATACCAAACCAAATTATTGGTTACAATTACAATTACCAAGCCAGCACAACGTGTGAAACGTCAATAGTATAGTCAAACACTAAACACAGCATTCATTCGCCAATTTCTATACTATTGCATCTCACTACTGTAATTATAAGATATCATTCGCGTTCCTACTTTTCTGCTACGGTAATAAATATTATAGTTACGTACGAACCAGCAGTTAATCTAAATAACCTTACAATAAGGAAATATTACCGAATGAAGCAAACACATTTTTTGCAAATCCTATAACTGCTATTGGATTGAATGACCAATTAAAAGCAAACAAACAATGTATTTTGCACACTTGTCTCTTTACGCATAATTGAGCGAGGTAGGCAGATATAAAAACTTTGTACAAAATGGCTAATGGGCAAAGGTGCCTTGTAACTCCACAACACTCATTAGCATAACTGCACTAATAGGGCCAGGGCTTCGACAACGTATCGACTCTAAATGCCTGTTACGTATTGGATATTCAAAAGTGGACGATGTGGAGACAGAGAGCATAACAACTTCAGTTCATTATTATTATTCGCATCCAAGCGTCTTCTTATATTCTTATCTCGCTCCCAATCAAGAGCAAGTCAAGTCAACACCAATAACAACGTAGTAGTAGTACTTATATGCATTTTTTTAAGTGAACTGTTGGTCCAACATTGCTCCTCAATTCATTGACAAGACACACAGAATATAATGTCCTCTGCCTTTTGCTCAGAGTTAATACTCACTTGACCACAATGGAGTAATTAACATTCCAACCGTGCAGACACATTAGTCAGCTTCTTACAAATGGATCAGCTCATCGTCCATCATGCTATGTTCTACGTTACATGCTCGCAAATCTCAAATCCAATCCTTATACTGTTTACACTCACCTCGACCATAAAAGTATTTTTTTACTATTTTTTTATTTTTTGTCTCTTCTCTGTTCTCTCTTACTCTGACTCTTTGTCATTCTGTGAAACAGGAGCAAAGTATACGTACAAGATATCAACAACAAAAAAAATGGAAAAAATGTTTCTCCCAGTCAGTTTGTTAGTGTACGGGCCAGCATCAGGAGCAACCGAAGAAGTAGAAGAAGAAGCAATTCGATACGCTCCATAGGCATTTCCATTGGTTGGGTGAGACACCCATTACAAAATTTATAGAGCATAGACTGTATATAGGTTTGACGGCTATGGCCTTTAACATTGGTCGTCGTCTTGGTCTCTTGTCGTCGTCATTTGCATGTCATAGAGGAATAGATCATTTGAGAGCAATCGCATTCAAATGAGATGATCCACGGTCATAAAACATGCCGAGAGAGAGAGAGAGAGACAAAGAACACGCAGTGGTGGTGGTGATGATGCGAGGTGCTCTTTAACTTTGTACAAAAGCAATGAAATGGAATAAGAATGATTTCCTCAACCATTAAAATGCTCACCTGCGTACTTCTCAACTAAAAGAATAAAATAAATAATGATGTCTTCTCTATACCTTTCTTCTGCGAACGGCCATTTGGCATTTTTTGCAAGAGGGGCACCCAAAGGTCAATACGTGCAACCGCAATTTTGCACCCTCCCCTTGATACCATGAAATGAATGGATGTGAAAGACAATAGGAGTTTGAAGCGACCATTTAATTCTGCGGTGGTCATAAAGTACCGTATAGTCCTCAGGTGAGCATCTTAGCCCTTGTCACGAACCCCATGGCTTATGGGCAATGTCAACTCTTCATTCGACCACACCACATTTATATTCTGAATACCAATATGTACTATTATGGTAATCCATCGGAAAAAAGCCATACTATCACACCATTCCTTTTAATCATTACTATATATTCTCAGACTCATGTAGTATTTCCATGTGCACGACGTCGTTCCATCATCAAGAGGAAGTTGAACGACTATAAGCAGTCACAGTCACTAACTCAAATATTCTCTCTGATAACAAATGACGGATCATCGTTATGAGTACACGTTTACAACTCCCTTCTAGTTATTCCATTTCATTCATTCTGTTGACACTTCATTCACTTCTTCCTATATACGACGAAGCATCGTTCCTTTCATCATTAGTCGTCGTATAAGAAATCTAACAAGCCCACAAATCACAATCAATTACAATCAATAGGAAGTCTCCATAGAGTACAAACTCTCCGCCTTCTTTTGCAACGACTACAAAGCACACTTACGTAGTATTTTACTTTTTCGCTTCTACGTACAATTTGCAAATTGCAAATATGGGCAATTTCATTACTATAAGTGCTTGTTCACAATATTTCAGTCCCATAAGACAATCAAATAGCATCAGCAGTGTGGTTATGAGAAGTATAGATTGAATGGATTAGATATTGAACAAGGACAAAGGACGGCATTGGAAGTCGTGAGCTTCTCTGGAAAATGCCCTGTCATCTCTTCTCTAATTCTCATAGGTACTCCCTTCTTGGCACTATAGAGCAATAACGATAGCACGTTGCGTTGTCCACCTTTTTGCCATCCTTTCCTTCATCTCTCATGAAATCCAATGAATAATGAAAATGAAGGACGTCTCAATCCCAATGAAATGCATGGGAACGTGATACATTCTGTATAATGCTACTAATGTGTATTATATTCTAATTACATATATGATCGTTTATCGTTTCATTTGTCGACGACGATGCTACATTCTTTCCAGACTGTAATATCCTTTCCTATGTCATATAGTAAGCTTCTATAGGAATATACCTCTACAAACGGTTAACCAATGTATGAAAACAAAAGGATTATTTTAGTATTCAAACAAAGCTGAAATTACGACTACCACGCGTCACCAGGGCAGTGGGGCAGGGATGCTCTTTTTGCTTAGCCATCGTTACTTTGCTATTTTGAAAGATGCAGTCGCAATCCAAGCGGGTGGCATCCTGACATGTGCGAGCACCTTGTCTTATCGATCATTTGTTAGCGCGTGACCCTCGTCTGAATAACACAAGATGTTAATCAGAAAAAATGTATCAAAAACAAAACCTAGCCACACAGTAAAATCATGAAGATTACGTGATCATTCATTCAATTCATAGCAAACTGTAGATTTTACAACATTCAAAAAAATTTGTTCGAAGAAAGGAAATGAAATGAAACAAAACTCATGACATGGACACAGACACGCTTCGTAGAAGCCATTAAACCTTTGCAAAATTACAATGGACTATAAATTTAGAAATTCTTGAAAACGGGAATGTGAAAAAACTCATCATATACATACAAAAAGAATCGCACATGTTATTTAGCTTTTATTATATCATGCACATTAAAAAATGGGAATGAGGTATTTTAATGGGACACGCAGCGCCTGGAAACGCCATTAAGCTCTTCTTCGTATAATATGTTACTCATTCAAAACTCAAATGTGATGAGGACTTTGTGAGGAAAAAGAGACAAGTCGTTTTGGTGGTTGCTGTTATTGTTGTTAAAAGGATGGACGGACGGACGCGTTGTTCTCTTAAAAGTTTCGTGTGTAACTCAAAGGACGATGATCACAGAGTCTGTCTCACTGACATTGTGCCATTGTGTCCAAGTGCAAGTGGAAATAAATATAAACAATGCCAGAGCCCAAAGGTCTCCTGCAAGCCATCCGTAGCGTTAGTGTGGTGTGGTGGAAATCTTTCGCTTTACACTATACTCTTGTAAATGAATGCACACCCAAAAGAAATGTAAAGCAATAATGAGAAACAATGTATTGATGTGAGGAAAATGTTAGATTATGCGGACCTCTCTGACCCTTGAGAGACCTAAGTCTTTTCTGTAACTGAATAGTGTACAAAGAAAGAAGAGCTTATCAAAAAGCTTGAAACATCCACATTCATTCGTTTAAAATACAGAGTGGCACGAAAAATCATCATAACTCCTCATTGCATCCCCAAAAGACTCACGCATCTCTAATGAGCCCTGCGGCGACGGAATGATGAACCCCCTTCTAGCACAAGCAAAGTACGTATATATTTTCAAAGGAAATGGACGATGGACACTGTTCAGAAGAGTCAGCCCAAAATGCTCCTTTTCGTATGGACAATAAGGAGGAAAACGTAATAAGTAATAATATACATAGGAGAACAGCAGTAATAAGTACAAAGAGTGGATTATTTGCTTCTGCTACGCTGTATATGAGTGTGTGGTGCAAATGCAAGGAAGAAAGAGCAAAAGAATGAGAGAGAAATAAGAAGAAGGAAGGTGTACGTGTTCGTGTCAAAAGGGCTGCAGGTTGCAGCACGTTGCACCACCGTCCAAAACCAAAAATCCTTTCGTGCACACTAAACAAAAAGATGAAGAACAAGAAGAAAAAAAGAAAAGACTCCGAAAATGTTTTTATGTGTGACTGCATATTATTGCAAAGAACGAATACGAGAAGACGTGCGTTTCTTCGTTTCTTCTTGTGCCTCTTCGTTAAATACTCTGAGAGTCTTTCTTGAAGGTATTGTTTTTCACCGAATATAAATTAAATGGTTTTTTTGTGCTCCATCCCCTTGTTGCCCTATAGCGTGCACTTTACTTAACGTCACACATCATTCCCTTAAACTGACTGAGTTTTTAGGCAAGTCAACGGAGGTTGGAGTTATTCTCTAACTGAATCAGATCCGATTATGGTTATAGTCGTTGGAGCGTCATTCCTTGTCTTCTCAAAGATAAGTGTCTTTGAAGAAGAAGGTAGTCATGTGTGTCAGAAGAAGCTTATAACTGAAGGAAATGTGTAGGAGAAGACGAGAGCGTGAGAAAAATGTAAAAATTTGCCTTGGGACATTGAGAAAAAGTGTTTCCACGCAAAGTCCATGCTTACTGAGATCTATTACTTCGATAAAGAGAAACATTATTATCCTTTTCGGGGTCTCGAGGTATGAACGCCCTTAGATGCAGCCCCTTAAAATACAGAAAAAACAAAAAGGGGTTCATTCTCCGAGTGCCTGAACAGGAGCTTTTTCTGCCTCCACGTCTTATGACACTCTTGAAAAATCCTTACGAGCGCAAAGAAGTAAAGACCTTCGCCCCAAAATAATTGCTGAACTTTATTTCAGAAGATTCCAATGCTCCGTATTCCTTATTTCTTACCTGGATGACGCTTGCCTTCAAATATCGAATCTTCCTTACACATACATACAATCAAGTCGTAATAGTGATAACAATCCCAAGCTTATCTCAATGTGTGGAACCCTTCCTGTCTCCTCTCAAAATGGTACCAAACATCCCTTTTTACTATTACTGCCACACTACTAGTCTCGTCGTATTGACTTTTAAGAGCAAAAGTGCTCCTCCGCTCACAAAAAGCAAAAAACAAAGGCATCGAAGCGATCCAGAAGTCTGGCTTCGTAATCTCTATTACTTTGTATTTTGTATGTATGAAGAATACTAGACGTGCATTATTAGTCCACGGTGCTCCTTTGAGTCCTTTCCTTAAAATCTCTTTTAAAACTCATCTGCTTCATTTGCACAGGGCACGACTAGGAACTCATCAAATCAATTTGCCACACCTCAGACAATAAGAGCCCTGGGAGTAATGAAACGATTTCAGAGCGTTTGCTGTTGCTGTTGGATGTTGTCGTCATTACAAATTCTCCTTCCGTTCTCCAATCGCCCGCTTCTATTCTACATATAATACGTATGCTATCGCTATCATATACCATTCGTACTCTTCCATTCCGGAAGAATTAGTTGAGAAAGCACGTCGCATCTTCGTCCCTACATTATTATTAGGACGATCATCATTAAATTTCCTTAGAGGCAATTCCAAACGAAGGTTATGGCCTACTAGAACATGTTGGTAAGCTGAACAGACGAAGACGCGAGTTTAGTGAGTCTTCTGCACTTGTGAAACACAAAACATGAAAGAGTACACTGGCTTGTGAACTGAACACTGAACGCACTTTGTACTGTGCAACATCACGATGTTCGCATTTACTTTATAACGTACTTCGTACATATTCGTCCTGTGCGCCGCTTCTTCTCTTTCTTTTCTCATTTATCATTATTTGGGAATGTTTTTCCCGGCGAGGGCATTATTATTTGCAATCAGCCTTTTCATTCTGACTGTACTGGCAATAATTAGGGCTGAGGATGAAGGAACCTTCTTCTTCAAAATTAATGTAAAGCAAGTACTGTGTCGGTTGTAGCAGACACAACAGCTCGAGCAGTAGTGTAAAAAGCCCACCTTTGCCCTTTCGGTTGTGTGTTCACTTCACCCAACTATCAGTTATAAGTTTTTCGAACCCATCACTACTGTTTACGTTAACAGCTACAGATTACTCATAGTAATACAAAAGTCTGCGGGCGTACCTTAACAGTAGATGATTTCAAGGGTTTCCCTGCGTCTGGGAGATATTCAAGCGTGATACCGTAGAATTGTCCCTTGTTGATATATGTAATTCGATCATCTTCCCTTCGTTGACTTGTTGAGATCGGCGACTCCAAATAGTACCGGAATCCGTAGTCCAAAAATCTACAATTAATCCATACTTCGTTAGTACACTCACAAAAAATTGCCTCAGTAATCACCTCCACCTTCTTCGTTTGTTCCAGCCTAAAGCTAAACCTCTGGAACACTGAAATACTGAAACATTGAAACTTCAAACTAGTACAGACAGGAAGAACAATCTTTTTTCGGATTGTGAATAAGGCTATCTATTATTAGAAAGAATGAGAACTCACAGTTTTGGAATTTGAATTTTGTCTGTTTCACTCTGACGTCCAAAATCATGCCATGGCCTTGTAGACTTTGGTTGTGAAGCTGGAGTGGTTCGTCCACCGTTGCTTCCATTCGGTGTCGTATTTCCAATATCTCCAGTGATAATTCCAGGATGGCACAATTCATTGTATCCAAACTCCGTCTAGAATGAAACAATGAAAAAGACGATAAGCATACAATTGTGGAGCATAGTAATAAAAGTAGACTATTTTTGGAAAATGGTACAGATAGGTATATTGCTCTGCTTTGAAAAGTGGGGAACCGCTGCTGGCGGTGTTAGTTGTGGCAGTAGTGGGGTAAGTGGCAACAGTTGTTCACACTGTAATGCACGTAGTTATTGGCATCGTCATCAGAAATGTGACCAAAAAACAAGTTGAAAACGGTGTTGATAATATGAATGAGCAAAGGAGTAACTCTCACGACGATTATATTATTCTAAGGGCTCAACTTGCAATGAGCTGGTGATGTTATGACTTATTCACCTTCCTCATCTCGTTTGGCCGACAGGAGATCCCGGTCCAACAAGTTTGTGTGTCCATTTCACTTACCTACACCTTCCCTGCCCACTTGTCCACTTTGTATCATTGAGGCAGGCACACGCTTCTTCGTACGTATGATCAGAAGATGAGAAAAGTGCGTTTCTTTCCTCATCCCTCCCTCAATGCACTCACATTGCAAGCTAATGTGAGTACAAGGCTAAGGCCACTATAATAACAATGCAACTTTGGCGACCTTTCTCAATTCTCATCCTGCTTGTTTGTTGGTCGTCTTTATTCATTTCGAAACCACAAGTTTTGAGGCAAATCAAATCTGAGAACGAAAGAAAGCCGGTTTTTCTGCCCAGAGAAGATCACTGTCTCATTCCATAATAAGTAAATGTGGTATTCGAGAAACACATTTCCAAGCTCCCACTACAATCTACAATACGTACATACATTAGTCATAGTAGTACCACTAATACTACACCAACATCAACTTCTACTCCACTTAATTTTCTTTTCCCGTTTATAATTTCCCAGCTTCTCTTGAGTCAAACCTGTACTTTTCTCGCTTGTTTACATTTGAAGCTGCTCACCTCAAACTAAATTTTAGCTTTGTGCCGCTCGTTCCCTCAAAAACCGCAAATTATTATCCTCGTGCAGTGGGTTAGACAAAAATTTCCAGACAATTTATTTTGACATGGCATTTATTTCTTGTTTCGGGATTCATTCGGGACAAATCAAGTGGAAAGCCTCTTCGTCAAACCACGATCATATTAATTTGCTGACCAACGCAACTGATCAATCCTTAGTCTTCTCCACTGGGAAGTTGGAATTACAAAACAATCTCGAGCAACAGCAACTAAACTATCATATTTTTATCTCTGCTTCCTTATATTTATTAAACCTTGTGTTTATAAATAGTCTTGACGACTTCCCGTTGCGACCACTCGAGTCATAGAGGATAAGCACTGCCATATGAAACCACTGCACTCGCTTGCTCCCTTTGATTAAAACTCAAAGTAATAAATACTAGGTCGTCTGAAGTGCAACGTCATTATATTGCCCAACAGCCCAATGCATATTTTCACCTGCTGTGAAGAAGTTATTTAAGAAAATGGACCACGACCAGCAAAACCTCACTGCATTCAAAAATCCGTCTACCATTCCCTTTCTACTCTCGCTCTTCCTCTCCTTTCTTGCTGTATTGTGGAAATCAAATAAATCCTCCTCCAGCATTCAACATACACAATTTTCCATTCGGGCTCTGCCCATTCCAATAATTAACCATTCTACTAAATTGTTCTTTTACTGCAGCAGACTATTACAGCTACGTTATATGCATCCATCCTTTGGAAACTGAATGTTTTACCTCAAAAAGCATAGGGACAAAAACGTTTAACAGTAAAATTGTTCTGATGGTTCCACACAGCAATACTACAAAACGCTAACTTCCTTACATGGAGGCAGGAAAAAGAAACCAATTTTTTGAGGTCGTCCGAACTTTGAACACAAAAAATACTGACGGAGGATAATTTGCATGATGATGATCATGAAGATGATTTGTCTCGACTAAATCGCACACTCTGAGGGAGCTCAAGTTAGTTGCACGTTGCACCAAGTCTTCTTGTTTTTCATGGCATACACGATAAGGAGAGACAATCAAGCGAATATTTCGTGGCTTGGCTACATTTGCATTATTACTGGGTACTCTTTGGATTATTACTTGACCACGACCGAATTATAGTTAAAGCTACGCAATAACTACACAAAATGTCTACCCATGTGTGTGTGCTCAGCGTGACTATTTGCATACTAAATGGCTCACAGTCTCTCTCTTTTTCTCTATTCTTCAAGCTAGCTCTAAAAACGATGATGATGACGAATGAATGTGTACGAAGTACGAGCAAGTACGTGGTGAGCTGAGCATTTGTTCGCAGCTGAGGCGTGTGTGCTTGTGTTCTTCGCATTCTTTCTGCCAAAAACTTGCTAAACAATCAAAATGCTAATCCCACTTAAAGATGCGTTAATTGAAAATTCTGAGGATGTACTGGGCATCGTGAGTCTTGTAATGATGGAGCTCATCACATCAGTCCTCAACTATGGAATAAGAGGCACTTTAACTGATGTTTTGGGTGCAGCCTCCATCAGGTGCACTTGGAATGATTATGAATTCCCCGGTAGTTTTGCAGGGAGACTCAGAGAAATGACTTGTATGAGTAATTTGTACGTGATACAGTGTGAGTATGAGCGATGTATTCTCAATATTTTTTGCCACAGCGTGGAATATCTGACATGGACGTTGTAATAACGTATAGTCAAATCAGATTAATGAAGGACATCGACTTTTGTCGTAGGACTGAATAAATAACGAAATATAATCTTACCGATTGGACAGTGGGATGGTCTCCTCTCGGTGTGATGGATTCAGCACCGATACCCGAGTCGGGAGACGGGAGATCGATAGTAACCGGTGTCTTGTAAGGACCTGTGGGACGATATCTGTCTTGGAAGTTTGTGCTTCCAGGGTCGTCATAACCGCTGAGAGTTCTTGTTGTATTGGCTACGGCTACTCCGCCTGCACCATAGTCCGTCTGGAAGTAATGTTCTCTGTAATAAGTCTCGTTTGGAGAGACGGCATAAATGCCGGTAGCACCAAGTGAGATACTTCCACCGGTTCGGAGAGCGGACGTTGTGAACTGAGATGGGGACGAGACAACTACTCCGGAATAAGATTCGTAGGGGGAATTTGTTGTAGGATTGCTGAGAGTGGCAAATAGTTGCGATTGAGGGTAAGTATGTTCTTCGGCTGGGGACACGGAATTTGTTGGAGTTGGAGTTGACGAAACACCAAGGATTCCGTTCATTCTGGGACTTCCTGCTGCTCCAGGAGATCCGGGCAATTCTTCTTTGACAATTATGACTCCGGTGGTTTGTGATGAGGGTGCGTTTGGATCCGCAGGACTTAGTGCGTCTCCGTTCGTGTAGCGATGACCGTTCGGGATTTTGAGTTTAGTTGCGTCACCCCTACGAAGAACTGATGGCTGTAGTTTTGAACCTGACAATGCTCCACCACTTACGAACACTTCGGTCATATCCCCGTTACTCAGTTTGCTTGCTGAAGTCACAGGCTGTAGTGCAGGTCTAAATAAAAAATAAAAAGTACTTCATGTAGACAATTTCATTCATGAAATTTAATGTAGTATTATCTTCAACATTCAATTACTAATATAACTTCCTTTGGATACCCATATTATACATAATACAAATTAAATACAGAAAAGAAGAAGAGATGCAGATGATGTTGGAGCATCATTTCAGTATCATATTGTAGTTGGACTACATAAGATAACTTCTATGATTGCTGTGGCTCGATTCAAAAGTATCAATGTAAACGATCTTCTGCTGATTCGAGTGAAGAGGTATCAGGACATTTCTTGTGGTGGGCGACGTACAGGTAAATTCCACTTATTCTGAAGAAGCTTTTTGGAGAGATTTATAACACATACGTTGTCGTACAAGCTCGCCGAGGCCGAGGTGAGTTCGTTTGAAACAGCAGTCATCAATAAAACTTTTTAAACAGTTCCACGAAAGAGCGGAGCTCACTTTGAGTGGAAGTTACTCGGGTGGATTTGAAAAGTATAATATAACTTACACATGGCATGTTGCCGCTTAGCAGTGCTACTGCTATTATACATTCAGTGGAAAAGTAATATATAATATAATAAATATATAATACTTTCTTATAACTATGGATTAGATGCATAACTCATCAATAAAAGAGTGAAAAGATAGTTTCTTTGCTCAAGCCGAAAAGGAAGTGAGCGTCTCATAAACATAGCGAGTTGATCTGCATCAAGTGATCATGAATCGGTTTAAAAATTCAACAGTGTTTTAAATGATGTGATAGAAGGAGTGAAGAACGGGAGCCATCCTCAGAAATTCCTAAGCAGAGAGCTTTCTCTTGTTAGTCTGCTCAGAACGACTTGTCCTCTATATTTTCCCTGCTCATTCTTATTCCACGCGTGAATTTCTTCCTTTTCAAATATATATAAAGTAATCTTAATGCGTCTTCTGCGTGCCAAAAGAAAAAAAGAATCTCCTCCGGCACCCAATCGTCCATTTCCTTCAAGAAAGACATAGCGACTTTGCAATTACAGTTGGGGATGATCATCTCCTCCTGCCTACAGTTACATAAACAACCATCCTACGTGCGGACAGACAAAACTGCCGCATCCCCAAGCGCAAAGGCAAAAATCCCATCTGATACGAAGCGTCCAGTTTTCTTTCTTTCTTCTCACTAATCAGCTCCTCGCCTCATTAACATAATTAGAAAATTTTAATTTTACGACGTCTAATCGCATAAATCCCGTCCCTATCCATTCTTTCAATAGGCAACAAAACCAAGTCGTTGTCGCAGTCGTTCGTGTTGTCGTCGCCATTCCTCAGATCTTCCCATGTGCAAATTTTTGTTAATATGTATATAAGACACCTGCTCAAAGCTCATGATTTGCTCAGCAGACACTTTTGATGATGTCAAAGTATTGTGTTTGTGTGTTGAAGCATTCTTGCTCCGAAGCATAGGCATAGCAAAGGTGACTCACAAAATGCTGTTTTGTGAAACTCTCACGTTCCCCCTGCTCTATTCTCCTTGACAAAAAATAACAAATTAACACAGCGGAGTAAGGAGATGCTTATCTGTGTGAGACGAGGCCTCGTAAAACTCACACTTTTATTTATGGGGCTCCATCCATCCATACTTGAGATTCCCTCAGCTGCCTTCTTTACTTCTTACCTCTTCTGCTAACTTCTAAACTCAATTTTTTTGTTTTTCCTTTCATTTTTCTGTCCAAGTTGCAAAGCTCTGACCCTTCTAGTTCACATCAAAACTTAAAACTCCATGTCAAGCGGACTATTATAGTATCTGAATCTAGAGTTTGAACAAGCCTCCCATTATTTACATCATCATCATTGCTGACTACACAAACACAACATTTGAGAGAAAAATTAAGACAAATGACACACTCACGTTCATGTCACAAACTAAGACTTTAACGATTCCACATTATATTTTTTATTCTTTCATGGCACATTGTGCTGAGGACACATCGAGTGGGTGACAATTTGCATATTCATGAGATGGTCACTTTGAAGGAGATTCGAGTGGAAAATTTATGCTCACTATCATCTCAAATCGTCCACAATGGCATCATATTCTACTCACCAAAAAAATACATGAGGCAAAATTTAGTGAAGAACCAACGATGCCAACGAAAGAACATAGTAACAAACTACTATGTAACAGAAGGAGAAGGCAATAGGCAAGGCTACAAAGAGAACTCAGTCAGTCAGTTTCACTGCCACCACCTGCTATTGCACTTCCTTTTTCTACCTAAACGAACTTATCTAAATGTCCCGAATCTCCAGACGTTCATTCACAAGACGCTTATCATCAAGGGACTGCCGTTTGACTAAGTCTCCATTCATCTATGCCATTTCCTTGAATTGTCATTGTTACACAATTATCTCTCTTCAACAAAGTCTCCTGCACATACAAGTCTATACATCTCTAAAGCCCTTAACGAGACATTTTCACGTTCGCCCTTCTCTCGCTGTCCGCGACACTTTCCCTAAAAAAAGGACATTTATAGCTGCTTCGTAGTGAAATTTTATCACGAAACGTCAATTTCTACCGTCGCCGCCATGTGTCGCATCTTTTTTAGTCGAGTTTTTACCATCATCGTGTACGTGAAGACTAGGATAATATCCTTGTCGTTTTGTAACAAGCATGAGACAGGATTTCAGTAGTAATGTGTTATTTATGCTATCCTTCTTGCATCAAAGGAGACTATGAGACGACGAAGGAGAAGTGAAGGAATATTAGCTATGTCTATAAACCAACCTATTGTTCAATCCATAATGATGCAGCCTCCCCACTGTGTCGACAATGGACCATACGGCAAGCTGAGGAGCAAAATGACGGATGTCCTATGAATTATGGATTTGAACGTTCGACAGTTCTGTGCCTTGGTGCTTTAGGATACCTCCTAGCCATCGCCAGTAGGTCCGTCAGAGACAGCAGGTGATTCCTCTCATAAATACTAATAGAGATGAGTCCCAACCTAGGTCTTCTATTCACTATAAAAATGTATACCTTTGTGACTATTCAAGAGGAGAGTACTTGAACAAATAAATGCTTGTTAAAAGCCCTCCTTGTAGTCATCCTATCTTGCTAATGTCTTCCCATGGCATATCCATATTCATTACGTAGTACTTTTCACAACTTGTTGAGTGCCTATGACAAAAGGGAAGCGCTGCGCTGCTACATACATACAACGTATACTTTCATGTTCGATCTCTTAAAACCGAAGAGTGAAAATGAGGACTATCAAAGTAATGATTAATTTGGTCACTTCACTGCGTCAGGTATTTCGTTAGGTCATAGTCCTGCAGGAAATAAGACAAGGCTAATGGACCGTGGAAGTAAATGAAATCTGTGAGCAAAATGTGTGCGCAATTCGACGACGGCGGCACTAGCTGCTCAGTGCTCATAGCATAGTCAAAGGATCATGTTGTCGATTAAAGGACCAAGCGAAGTAGAAGAAGGCTTTGTGTCTTGCAGAGCGTATAATACGCGAAGTAAATTTGGGTTCACAATGTGGTCAGGCTATTCATTTTTTGTATCGTAAGTATTCTTAGGATTGTTTGAGACGACGCAAGAGGTTGGTTGTCGCGCGGTTGCTCCTGCTCCATACGTTCCGATTCGCAGAGAGCAGAAATATATATGCCATTATTATGGTAATTTTTCTCCATATTTCATACTTGGAAGGGGGAAGAAGACTCATTTTCCTCCAGAGTGAAAGAGCAAGAGCAGCTATGAAGGTTTCTCTCGGCGCGGCGTGGCGAAGTGAAGCTTGGGACCATCTTGGTCACCACTACAACGACGACACATTCTCAATGGACGACACATTCACGACGTAAAAAAAGAGGAATATGATATGTCAAGATGAATCGTCTGTTGAGGAATTATTAATGATTTGAAAAATAGCGTGAGCCGCACACACAACGACGACTAGCAACAATTGCAAAGGACGCTCATGTAAATTAGACACGGTTCGTCCATTTTGTTATGCAATAGTCACAGACGATGGGATTTACCATTGGAAACACTAAAGCAAAATACCCTCTGAGTCGCCTTCATTGCCAACTTTTTGTGTAGTGACTAAGTGCCTATCTAATATTCAAATTTGTACAGGAATAAATTGCATGTAGGACGGCAGGGCTTGCATAAACTGAGCATAAATAATTCTACTTGCACGCAGACTGCTTGTGCAGTAGTACAATACTTATGTGCTTTTGTGGAATTCTTCTTTCTCCTCTCATTCTGTTCATGGTTTCATAAAAGACATTGTAGAAGCAGCAGGAGTCAGATGGTTCCAACATTTTTGGAATTGCAGATCCGAAAGAATCGTGTCTCTCTGCAAAATGGGCTGGATCTTGCGAATACCTGAGACTTCTGCATTTTGTTTCTGTAGGCAGCAAATTGAACTCAAGCAGCTGCATGCAAAGAGTTGAAGCTGAGATAGGATTTATGTGTATTTAATTAATAAATGATTTGGCAGAGTCACACCTGCTCAGCTGATGATAATTGATTGTT
Source organism: Harlomillsia oculata (assembly GCA_019776145.1). Taxonomy (NCBI): domain Eukaryota; kingdom Metazoa; phylum Arthropoda; class Collembola; order Entomobryomorpha; family Oncopoduridae; genus Harlomillsia; species Harlomillsia oculata. The sequence goes on along the minus strand of JABASF010000062.1, from coordinate 27,193 downwards.
ATTGTTTTTCTACGTTCAGGAGGAAAAGACGTTTTCTTTCATAATCCTTTTTCTTAGGTTTGGGTTCAAGTTGGGACAAATGGCGTGGAACACCAAAAGAATGTGGAAGTGGTTTCCTGACTGGAGGAGTGCATTGCTGCCCCTTGACGGCTTGCTTACTTTTTCTCAAGGTAGACAAGACAAGGTTACAGGTTACACCGGGACTTCTTTTCGAAATGGAAAGTGGTTCGTGAAACTGGAAGAAAGAACTGCCGGGGCACTTGCACCAGTTCAAATTAAATGAACTCACTCAGTGATAACTCCGGACCCGTCCTTGCACAACCTGACTCAAGCTATGATAATCATTTCTGCTGCAGACGCAGCACGCTATTCTTGCACCGGAGAGTTGACTACAGTACAAAACCTGAATGGGGAGAAAAACGACTTTCTGCCCACTTTGCTTCGTCAAAAGCGTGCAGCCAGACTGCTTGGATCTCGGATGTAGGGTCACACTGGATGTCCTTGTTGGTCGACTTCGTGGTCGCCAACACGTCTGTCTTGTTTTAGCTCGTTGTTGACACTATGGCACACGAGTGAGTGCTTCGTGGCGCGTGACATTTGCATGTGCTAAGTGAGATTATGACAATAAACTTTTACCTACAAAGACGCCGATGTCGACTGAGTTGCAAAAGTGCAGCGGTCAAAAACGGCTAAGCTATGCATTCTTATACTTACAGATCGAAAGACAAAACTAAAGAAACTTACGACCAAATATCAGCAGTCAAAGTCTTTTCCGACTTGATGGAAATGGCATCCTGCGTTTTATAAGGATCATAAAGGAATCCGAATCCAGAGTAGTTGTCCTCTGGGGCTCCGTTGATGTTGAGCATGGCAGTTGTAGCAGCAGACACTGCTGATAGTTCCGTCGTTGAATATCTCCACTCCGTTGCTGAAGCTACGGATGTGGTTGGTACATGACCAACCGATCCAGAGGAAGGAGACGGGGCTGTGGTGACCTCCGCGTCTGCTGACACCAAGTCCGACGACATACGCTCACCGCCGCCCACGCTTTTCGACAACAACAAGGACAGTGGACTTGTGTGACTGTCACTGTAGTTGTCAAAAATATCCGCTCCTGCTGACAAAAGCAGGGGCACCGACGATGATGAAGACGTATCCGACGTCTCCACCAGTCCTGCGTTTAACTCGATCAGCGTCGTCGTGGTGCTGGCGAAAAACACTCGAAACCGATTGACACTTTCACTACCCGCTCAACTCAATGCTTGAGCAGCTTCAACTAAACACACTAACGAATTTGAACGAATTCACTGCACTGCGAATGAACATAAACTGTATACTAGAACCCTCGTGTTCTTGTTGAGCAATTTGAGCAGGTAAGCTGATGAGTTATTTCCTGTGGAAAAATAATATTCATTAGGCATTGTTATAATACAGTGAGCAAATTTGGGATGCCAGGAAATCTCATGGAAAAGCATTTTCTCAAGTACGTATATAAAGTGTTGCTTTTGACAAAGAAAAAATGTGAATCTTTTGTAAAGTCGAAATACTATTTATGGGTTTGGTAGACAAGGCTATCACCTGTGACCACAAAGTAATAGTACCATTGAACTTGGTCGTAAGTCTTTGTAAACTAATTCTACATACGAAGAACGACGACGTTCTCCACTCGCAAGGGATTTCATAAACATCTCTTGGTTAAATCTTCGCCTAGATTGAATCGCGAGCAAGATGAGGTTGTCCATAATTTACTATAAGATCATGCGGACAGAAGGTGATCATCATGCGCTGGCTCCCGTGTGCAGATGCCGATAGACTCTCTTTGGGACAACAAGCCAAGCAAGGAGCTTCCTCATAAATAAGCTCCCGAGCACAATTTATTTACGCCAAATACAATGCAAGTGATGATGCCGAGTTCGACAACATTATTGTTTCTCTTCTTCGTCTTCTTTTTCATCTCCTCGCTTCATTGTTGCGCTACCCCAGCAACGCCAGCATGAAGAGACCATTACTGCTGTTGCTCTTGCTCCCGACTACATTTGTAGCTCTGCATATCCATACATTTTTAAAAGAGAAGAAGAAGTCAAGGCAAAAAGTCTCCTTTGGTCCTGGCGTAACACTTAGGAAGACGTGTTGTGATATATATGATAATGCGAGCTGAGAGCAGAAGAGTGTTGTTGCAGTTGCAGGGCGTGGTCCAATCTCTCACATTGACCAATACTTGACTCTTCGCTCCTGTCGACTTCAACAGAACGTATTTCTAAAAATGCATGACAGGACAGCCACGATGAGGCGCAAAATAGACAAAAAATATCTTTCCCAGCTGCTGTTGCTTTTCCCTTATGAGTCTTCTTCATTTGCTACTATAAAATCTTTTGTATTCCTCTTCATTTTTCAAAGGATCCTGATCTGATTTCATTTCAGAAGCAACAAGTGTACTATTCAACATTGACCCGAGAGATGTTGTAAGGATGAGACTGCCCCTCCTGCCTTCAAAATTTGTGCACATCTGTATCTACTATACTTTTGGTACGGGATTATTATATTACCGCCCCGACCAACACTCTGTGATTAAACAGTGTGCTCCTTAGTGCCACAAGCCTTGTTCCTGTCATGCGTCCCTTGCCCTTGCCACGATGACACTATACATCATTCTTCTTCGGACGCACCGGCACCAGTACAAAACGCTACAGCTTTTTCTTAGCCGACACTGCAAAAGATGTGAGGTGAATTATGATCCTGATGATGATGTCATGCCACATCGTCTCAAAAGCTCATAAAATAAAATTTCCAACCTCACAGTTACACGACGTCTCCTTTTTTGCAGGCATTACCATTAACACACACACACAAGAGAGCCGTAGCTGTTGTTAGTTGTAGGTTGTCTTCCCTCATGTGAGTGAGACCAATGCAATGAAGAGGAGAAAGAGAAAAAACAGAAGGCTACGAACGAAGTCAGAATATCTGACATGGAGACGCGTGTGGACTATGAAGATGAGATTGCAAAGATGAGCCGTCGTCAACTCACTTTTTATGTTTCAGATTTTTGCACAGATCAAAAATTCTCATCAACCCTAAGAGCCACAAGTCTTGAGAGAAAAAATTGAGGTCCAATTAAGGGTGAAAATTGTTGAGACCAGTGTTGTTATTGCTTTAGGGTCAGCTCTACGGGATTTTGATGAGGAAGCATCGTTCCTTCTCGTCATTCAAAGCCACAATGTGATTTAACACTGAAACTCTGCACTACCCAAGTTGTGGTGTTAGGTCACCACCCTCAATCTTCCATATAGTACATAAATATCTCATCTCTGAAACGTTCTCATGTAAAACGCATTGCTTTGAAGGAAACTGCCATGCATTCCATGTGTACATAAACCACAGCCATGAAAAATCATATTTCTCCACAATATCGCATCGTGCGTCAATACAAAACTGTCTGGAGAAGAGACTAAGTGATGGTTCTCAGATAACAAACATTTTGTCGAAAACCGTCACGTTTAGCAAATTGTCTTAATCTCATATTGATTGCCACTGCTTTACTATCTTTAAGCGCTTTTACAGGTCACTGATACCATGATAAGTGAGTCGATAAAAATGAACTCCCATAAATATTTATATAATTCATAATTTATACGTATGGCACATTGAAACCTGCTGCATTACGATCAAAAACTATGTTTGAATAATCCTCAAGCTCTAAAATAAATTAAGTAATCCTTCAGTGGGAGGAAGCTACGAAGCTTGAGAATTTGTGTTTTGCGAACACGGCGGATACGAGTGAGGAAGGATGAAGACGAAAGTGCTTTCATGATCACTGACACGAATGAACATTATTAAGTTCCTAACAGCAGCAGAACCATTTCGTATTATAGGCTTAAAGATGAATCGTATAAGCACTCCTGTGCATGTGTCCTGTTCACGTTAAATCTTAGAAAGGGAGAAAAGAATCCTACGAAGGTCTGAAATTCTTATTCCCGTCTTCGTAACACATTCAACCACATTAGACAGAATTATGAGTTTAATCCTTCAGTTGGTGTAATCTCCAAAAACTTTTAAATGTGCACTACTCAAAGTCCTTCATAGACCCCCGAAAGACTTGCGACTTGCGAGCAGTGAGTCCAAAACCTTAACTCTTGTTTGTCCTTTTCTAGTATTTAGTCTCAACATAATTTTAATTCCATGGTTTCTCCCATTTTCCTGTTTAATGTATTTATACTTTCTAGTCTTGCGCGACAACGACACTTTCCTTCTTAAGAATACATGCGTTCTTGAACGTTTAAGTAGCCACACTCACAAATCTGTATCTTTTTGCATGTACATATTAAATGACAAAAATATATAAACCAGGCAAAATGTACGAAAACTTGACAACAGGAAAGTGAAATTTACTAATTAAAACTACTCACTCGAAACGTTTAAGAGATCCTTTTTTCCAATGAAAATTTCTATGGAACACCCGTGCACGTTACAAACTTTTTTGAAAAATCACAACGTGCGAAAGAGGAAATAACGTCACTGTAATCACATGCTATAGAGAATCACACGCAATTTGCACTCGCTCGTGTAGGTCACAAGTCACTTTTAAGGACGCTCCCAAAACGGCAATTTTTGAGCAGAACACAAAACTAATGTAAACTTGGATTGAGTGACATGAAAACACGCTTCAACTTTACGAAATCATGGACAAAGTTTGGTGAAACTTTGATTTTTCACTTTACCGAAATCATGTAAACGCGAAAAGTGGATTGTTCAGAATTGAAACCACATCTACGACATGAATAAAAGGAATAAGCGTGCACGTTTGAGAATGCGGTTTTAGTTTTTTGAGCGTTGTTGTAGTAGGAATCTGGAACGGTGGTGTAAAAGTGAAGAATGAGCGGGTTTTTAAGTTTGCACGTTTTCTGAAGGCAGTACTATTACTATAGAATACTACTCACTGGACAATGCCGGTTATGCGAGGATGGCTAATAAAGGAGAGACGAATGTCAAGGCTACATGCGATGATGTGAAGAACAAGGTGACAAAATCCGGTCGTGTCGTCGTGAATTAGACTGGTCTGGTCACTCGTAATGAACTTGGCAGTAGTTGCATTTGAGGCAACAGTGAACAGGAGAAGAGATGGTTTTTCAATCTCTCTGAATGAAGGCACACGAGACTGCTTGTGACTCGGATAAGTGTGATGTACTACTGACGAACAGTCTGTGGGATCATAGAATCTATTCAGTGGTGCTAGCCAAGGGTTGCCTCTGGCCAAAAAGGTACTCTTTTACTGTGGACAACGGGTAGGCTGGAGCTAACGTCCAATTGTCCCAACCCTCAGAAAAGTCTTAACCCCAGCAACACACAGACTCACCCCCAGAGAAGAAGACGGTGGATGCGGATGCCCAGAGCCGTGCAATGCAACCAACACACAACTAAGACATAAGACAAAACTCACAACATCATACAAACATGTATTTCACTATTCAGCATTCAGCACAATATCCACAATCCACTGCTTGTGTTCTTGTTCTTATCTTCTTCTATGTATATTCTCTTAGCTGAGCGTACACGACGACCCTAAAGACCCTACAATCACTGCAGCTATGTTGTGATGTGATGTGATGATGTTTCCTTCTTTTTGGACACATGTGCATGGCGCATATTTATGCGAATGCGAATGCAAGCCACATTTCTCGCAGGAGAACGAAACATCGCATAGCCAGTGGTGAAGAGCACCCAAGAAATGCAATATCAAAATCTTGTGCACACGCACACAGTCCAGGTTTTGACCCTTTCTTCCATCCCATCAAAACAACACTACAACATGTGCATTATCATTATGATTACAATTTCTATGCGCTCCTCTTCTCGTACGAGTATACCTTAACTTTACAACTTACAACTCAAAACTCTGCAAAAAAAATCAGTTTCGTCTCGTACTACATACATTGTGCATAGTACGTGCAGTTTTGTTCCTCTAGCTTGGTTGTCGTACCATTTCCATTCCTTTTTCTTCCTCGTCTCATTTACTCTCACAAATCAGCTACAACAATAATCGTACAGCACATATGGGATTCTCAAATACGAGACAATGTCGCAATCTTCATACCGATGTGCACTTAACCGACCGAACCTCGTATCATCATTACATCATCTTTACTCCGTGTTTAAACTGCGATGCTTGTTTGGGTCGTCTTCGTCATGCTCATCAATATAAGGAAAAGCATCAACATCAACATAAACATAACGTACTCTCTTGTCAAGACTGCACCAAAGCACGCAAAACACAACACCATGCAAAATCTTCTCTGATCCACGTATGAAATGAAAACACCTGCACATTGTCTTTATCATGTGTCTTAAATTTAGCACACAAATGCATTTCCCATTCCTTGGCTGAGTCCAGTGTTGTACCCCGAGTTCAAAAATTTCCATATTATATATTGTATACCCATTCTTCAAAGTGGTGCACCACGTTCCTAATTCCTTACGCGCGGCAACCTGGCTCATTGACTTCTCACGCCTAATTTGTATTCTAATTTAATTCATCACAGAGAAAGTTCTCAATGATAATAAATGCAAAAGGGTCTAAAGTGGCAGCATAAAAACATCACAACACAAGAGCCCTAATAAGTGTACGCGTGACGAGTAAATAAGCATAGGGAATATGCTGACAGTAAGCACGGAATAGTCGTAAGTAGGAGAGAAAAGCCGACGAGAGTAAAAAAAGAGGGTGCAAAAACTACCATAAAAAGGGTTCCATGGTATGAATGTCCCATTGTTCCTTCACTTAAGGTGGCACATATCCCCTCCAGTCTCGTCCACACTTCATCACTTAAAGCATACGACCAGTGGCTTTTAAACATCCTCCTGTTTTTTTGTACAGAAGCTATCATTTAGCATAAAGGTTAAACTCGCGCTTGCTTATTTACTAAAGCAACTGATTAAGATGTTGAGCAGGTTCAAATGGAAAATGACAAAGAAGAACTAAAATAAAACGCATTTGAAAAAGTAGTTTGTTGTTTTTTGTTCTGTAAGTAACACCTTTAAAAACAGACTGAAACAAAGGAATGCTACTACGGACAAATTGGTACACAAAACATCTACTATTGTGCGAACGACAGGTGAGTTGTGTTGTTTCTTCGAATCCAGTGCAGCTTGTATTATGTCTTTGGAAACAGGATCTGCACGAGGCGAGGCTGAACAGGATTCGAAGCATTTGGAGTGAAAGTGGTGAAAGGTAACTAAAATGAAGATAAATATAGATTTGAGGGGCATGACTTGAGTGCAGCAGGTTCACTTACATTTCATTCCTCAATGTACCGTACTGTTTGTATTGACAAACCGCTTGACATCACAGCCCTCCAAGGCTCCCATTGAGTTATTATAGGTGAAGTATTATAAGGACAACAATGTGTTATTAAGGGTCGTCTTGGTGCCAAAGCCCTGAAAGAATGTCCAGCATCCAGCGAGACCTGTAGAGTACTTAAAACCTTTCAATGTACTTCCGTAGGTAGGATGGACCACATGGACAGTCAAGAAAAGAAACCCCTTCGGTGAGTTCAACTCAAAGCCGCTGCCATTACAGTTGGGCAAAAGGGATCACAAAAGTCAGTCATTTCATTTTGGTCGGAGTTGTAAGTTGTATTGTAGTCTACTCTAAAAGTCATAACTCACGCAAACTCAAAGTTTTGGACAGAAAAGGTAGCCGTACAGGATGAAAGTACACTCAGGACCGACAGCATGAGAGTGACACATGGGCGAAATAAAGGATACTCTGTCCCGTTACTTGTCAATAGCTGTAATGGGCAAAAGTAAAGTAATATTAATTTTGTCGGACAGAGTGTATATTTATAAATATATTAATGTACTATGTACACGTAAATAGTGAAAAAGAAAAGTACAAGTCGTGGCATGACAACGGCAAGAGCATCGTAGAATACCTTGTCTAACTTTATCTTGGTCACCCCGTGAGACAAATATATAAATACCCTTTGCCTGTCCTTATACTACATTGTGCTTCAAATAACACAATGTAATTAGGGCGAAAAATGTCGAGGGATTTGGAATGAAAAGAAACATTCATAATATTAAATGCGTTATACATTTTATGTACTACAGGAAAATAATAGATGGTACAGTAGCAGGTATCAGTGCAAATGGAATGGACAGAAAGCACAGTCTTGTACATACCAACTCGAAGTATGGTAAAATTCATACACGCACGTATTACATTGCATCAGAGGAAGTGAGCTCCTTGAGAAATAAAAAGGATAAGCATTGTCTCATAAAAAGACCTTGCACTCTCAAAATTGTAATAGAGATTTTTTCATTTCTTATGCTTCTTCTTGTGGATGAGACACGGTGTTAGTGGACACGTCGGTTATTTGCTGCTTCTTAGTCGTGGTGAGTGGTGTTAGGTGACATGACACTCTCTTACACCAGAAACAGATTAAAAAAATGCAAGATTCATAAAATAAAACGTCCGTGTGCGTCCTGCATGCATTGTTTGAACATTATGAAACAAGGTATAAGAACAACCTCCAATATAATTCCACAACAGCACAAACATTATTACACAGTCTTCTCCGTCTTCACCTCAGTGTCCACGTTACGTTGTCGTTGTCGTCGTCGTCGTCTCCTCTATCCCATTGTGCTATTTGGTCTGGGAGTAAGTAAAGAGATTTTTAAGAGACCAAAGCTTCTATTCGTTTCTACTCCTAATGGTAATGAGTTTAAAAGTGTAGAGTGTACTAGATTATGTGGTCTTGTAGAGGAGAAATAGGAACGTCCAGGTGCGTCGTACCAAATCCGTGCGAATTAAAAATCTCTGCTCTTTTCGTCTTTCAACCCTCTGGTTCTCGTACTATATATACCATCCCATCCTGGCCTTTCAAGGAGACCGTGACAATGACTCCCCTTTTCTGTTTGATGTCTGTTGAATGAAGTCCAATCTACCACGCTAGCTTTGTACATGAAACTTTCAGATTTGCTACTGGAGAATTCCTAGAAGAAGACAGAACAATCTTTTCACTTTTGAGACGGTGGACGACTACTCCTGTCCGCATTAGTATAAAAGTGTATTATACAATTAAACATTTACTACTACTAACACGTCTTGTGAGTAGTAGTACACTATATTCAATTAGTGTATTGTTTTAACCGACGACGCAACGTGCGAATTCCCTCAGTCAGTCAGACTGACTGGATACTTTATTGGATAGAATTAGATGAGCGTAAAGGAGCGTAAGAAAAGTTCTTTTTATCATTCGCCTTCATCTTTCCCTTTCTCAGTACGTTTCTTTACAGCATGTTTTAACTCAGTCAGTCAGCTTTGCAGTTTGCAGTGGCAGTGGTACACATACATAATAAAAACGTATAATATATAATACACTTATGCATATTCTTTGCTTGGTAATCCCTTAACATTGTCTGCTCCGTAATGTGTATGAAACCAACGCTCTTCTTTTCTACTCATTCTTTCAATCTGAGAGATGGACAGGTACCTTCGTCGTAGTGAAACTTTTGAGATTACATGATTCTGTGGTCTTATAGAAGTACTGAGCGTATGCACGTTTGTGTCCTTCAACTTTCAGTCATATATAGCATGTGTGTAGAGCTTCATCATCGTCTTTCGTCCAAATTATTAAATGCATGTTTCAACTCTGGCTGCAGTGGAAAACAAACATTGCGCATTTCCTCACACACAATTATACTATGTTATCCAGGGGAACAATCAGGATCAAGCTCTGAATACTACTATAGTATATTTTATTATAAGTTAAAGGAATTGTATATTTGTGTATTGTGCTCCTGCATCTCTTTCCATGCTCATTTTAGCCTGCCGGCGTCTGTCTACCTTTTCATGGAGGAGTGTCCATGGTGTCCACACTACACTGCCTTGTAAAACGTCTCTCTACGGATATCATCAAACACTAGGTCTTCTTCCTTCCAATTCTTCTGTTCCAACTGTTAAGTTCAAGAGCTCTAAAATAAGCAGCATGGGTTCAACAGTTCAACTCCATTTGATAAGATCGCCTTGACATGAACAAAACACAAAAAGTAAGCGTTTGCGTATTGGGCACCGCTTCGGTCGTAATAAAAATGACTAAAGTCAAATTCTAAAAAGGCAGACACGTGGGAATCTTATTGTAAAAGCTAGCTTGAGATGAACAAAAGTGACCTTTACTCTTACACCAGGAAGCCATGCAAAAATTCTCACAAGCCAAATAAATAATGCAATGCAAAATCTAATTACACTTATTATGTGGCATTTTGTGCCACTTCAAGATTTTTCCCACCCTACACGCCTGTCAGCATGACTGAGATTATCAAATAGAAATTTGAGATTGCTTTCTGTGGTCTTATATTCCTATGAACCAGCTAAATTTTAAAAAAATATGATGATTTCAGCGATTTATATTTGCAGTGAAAGAATAAAGTAAATATTTAAGCTTGAAAATTAATTCAAACTCAAAGCTATATTTGACTGTAATGCCCAAGTTGGAGTGGAGGCACAGGTGAAGTCGCTCAAGAAATTCATTAAGCACCGTGAGGCCGCCGAGGGCTATGGGATTTATGCGATAAATCCCTGTAGTTCAAAAGATGAGAGATGATGCTCTTTTGGAAAGAGGTATTTATTCCGAAGCACAATGAAACTTATTCCTCCATTCTCACTCTTACCGTCTCGCTTTCTGCCACGGCATTACAGCATTACAGAGTACATCTTGTACATGAAATTGTTCTCCATTATACGTTTTTGTGGATTAAAGTTGTCCAGCAGATATGGAACGATGTAATATAGAATTATACGAAGTTGTTTTAACCAAGCTCATCTCAAGATCCACATGTACAAGCCCAATGAAGATACAGTTTAGTAGAGTGTAGAGTGTGCTTATGGAAATGGGAAAATGCACAGTCTGGACTCGGTTAAGAATGAACTGGTGAAAATGAAAACAGGTACATGAAAGGAGGAAGTACATGGAGTAAGTTTACTATGCTACATGATCCAAAGCTTGAAAGCAATCTGATTCAAATAGGTAAAGCAAAAGTGGAGATGACGAAGTATTACATAAAGTCTACGGCACATCAGAGGTTCCATGCAAATGAGCCGGTTTCGTAAAAATGTGCCACTGAATGAGGAGAAGGGGAAGAAAGAGAATGAAGACCACGACACTTGGACCCCTCCGGCTCCCTCTCAGTGTACTTTCCCATGAAATCCAAAGGAGTGGATATGCGAGATGACCAGAGCAAATCCCTCAGCGCACAATAAGTACTGACCCTTTTTATTCTCATTCCTTTACGAGTTGATGATGATTTTTTAAAAAAATGCTCTTTCCGAAGGAAACTGAAAGGGTATCAGCTTAATATGAGATGTGTATGGACATTTTCCATTATCAAATCATCGCAAGAGAATCCACCGCGGGACTTCAGCTGCCAATGCATGGTTCTTGTCCGAATCATTTGAGCAAACATAATGTCATGGGAGAAACTATAGTCGTTGATGATTTCAACAGCACACTACTGAGATTTAAAAAAAACAAATCCTTAGCTTCTGTGAAAACGCATCCAAAGACAAAGACCCACAAAGACGGGTAAAGTGCAGGGTCACGTCATAATGTTTTGCCCCCTGCCAAACCATTTATTCGCCACAGAGTCTCATCATCAATGCCAAAGTGATCGTGGACGTAAGAGTTGACTCTTGAGTCACGACACGAACTCCCATGCACATGAACTCTCTCGAAGCTCATGTCAAACTGGGCAAGAAGCTGAAAAAGTGCCTTACTGTAGGCTTGTAACAACACGGTTCAGAGTCCTAATCACCCAAATGATATTTGTACCTCCAAACCGTAATAATAATAGCATCCTATTGAGTCTCGTTTCTAATAAAATGCTTCTTGCACGAATGTTCCATCTTCCATCCGCCCCGCATGTGACAATAATTGCAAACAGCACGAATACTCGCTGGAGGATCTTGAACTGCTCACGCATATTTTTATTAGAGTAAGCAATATTAAGTTCATAAAGTAACTTGAGCCTTTTCGTCTTTCTTCTTCCTCATGCATTGTCATGGAAGATCAGAAGATCAGAAGCAAACGCAGGAGCAAGAACTTGAGAGAAACAAGTGGACCACACGACCGAAAGACCAAAAAGTCCAAAAGCACGACATGAAGTGGAATACGGGAGTCTTCAAGGAAACGGCCAAGCTATACCACTTCCATAATTTATCCTGTGCAAAAATGTTTTGGTTGGAAGAGGGCGGATGGATATGGAAAAGTCAATTAGACCGAAGGCGGACGGACCATTTGAAACCAGTGATGAACGACCATGTGAAGCTCCCACCACCACGGCTCCTACAATGCAAGCTATGTAATAATAAGTTGGCTCCTCTCCTCTACTGAGCCAAAGTTAAGTTTGGGATAAGAAACTACTAACTAACTTTGAGGTCATCCTTCGGTTTCCGTCACTTAGAAGCAGTAGTATTCCTATTAGAAGAACGCACAGCTGTAGTGAGTAGTCGCAATCGCAAGTCGTAACTGAACCAGCGTTGCATTTGCATTAACAGTGGGAAGCCGCGACGGAGATTGCATGGGGAGATAGGAGATCATCTTCGACGTATGAACAAGTGAGAGACATGTTTCTCCGAAAGCATAAGAAGGAACTTCTTTGCTTCTTCACATAGGATTTGTGCCCAAAGGTTTGGATCTGTGCTGAAATCATGACAACTGCCCAAAAACTAGAAGGACCGGTTGGCTCATCATCATCGTCGTCGCTCAAACGGTTCTTTCTCTTTTTTGTGAGGGAGGAGGACCTGCCCATACGGAGCCAACATACTCTTCTTTCTCCTTACTACTTTACTTACTGTTAGTGTTTCATGTTCATACTGTATTGTTTCTGACCGTCGAAATATGATGACTCTTTGATTCTCTGAAGCAAAATATGGATGCAGTTCCGGTTTCGACTACCCTACTGCCTCACAACAACACTTGCTAATAATCTCACATGCTATCCGTCCGTCTTATTCTTTATTTATGCTACTCATATGACTCATATCATTGCAAAAAGGTATACTATATCCAATTGCCCCTTTCCCGTTCCACTCCCGTTAGGAACGTCATGCAAACACTGCCGCCAACCAATTCTCAGCCACCTGTCAATGAGAGTCGGAGCGAACCTTTCATTAAATTGCTTCTTCCTCACTCATTCACTGTTCCTTCATCATCATCAGATCTTGCGTATGTTCACACCGAAACATCTTAGCATTTTGTGAAATTCAACAACATAACAGCCTCTACATAATTTTGCAATAATCTTTTACAAAATGAGCTTGAGACACAACTGCCAAAGAAGCAGCGCAAGCAGGAGCGAGGAAGAGAAAAATGATCTCAGTTCACTTGTTGCTGTATTTCTACAATTCACTTCACCTCACTTCATTTGTCATCAATTTGACATGAATTAGAGATGAGATCCGTCTGAGGAAGGTGCACACCTAATTGTCCCGATAATCAAGAAGCCAAGCAGGATTATTATGATGATTAGTGATGATTTCTTTGCTGGGCCTATAAGTGCCAGTGCAGTGAAAAGGTACGAGGACACGCCTACACTCCATGCATCATTTCACACACACACTCACTCACATGTGCCCTCTTTAATATTCCGCTCTTTCCAAATTTGCCATAATATTTTATCCCGAGTGGGACGCCCACTGCCCAGTCATTTAATTGGAGCACAAATTAGCAGTAATCTTTTAAAGATTGCTGTCTTCGATTATTATGCCCCGTTGACGACGACTTCTTCCTTTAAATGAGAATTGAAAAAGCAGCAAACAAATCGAAAGGAAATCATTTTCAATATGGTTACGTTACATACTCTTTAGTGTCTTCTTTGATGAAAAGTGTACAAAACAGATCAGGAATTGGAGTATATAGTATTCATATTTAAAGGGGCCAGAACGAAAGACTAGTGACTGTTTCAGCAGTCATGATGGCGTCGACAATTCTTAGTTGTAGACTTCTCTCTGGCTCTCTTTGACTTTTGATCTTTTAATGTTAGAGGTAGAGAGAGAAGTGATGAATCGAGAAGGTGGGATAGGGGCCTACAAGACCAGCGAAAGAGACAAGCACATTGTTCTACATAATTGGACCGGCAGCAGTAGTAGAGCTCACATAAGTGTCTACAGGAGGCAAGCCTATTAATTTGGCCTCACATTCACCCCGTAGTGAAATGAACCACACCGTGCTTCCAAATCGTAGTGTTCTTCAGCTCTCGAGATCTCGAGTAGTGCGTCACTGTCTTGAGTTGAGATATACGAGTATCATCTCAAGCCTTCAACTGTGCTTACAATTACTTTTCTACAATGTAATCAAATGAGCTACTAGTACCAAAAAGGGTTAGAATAAACCATTGTTTTGGAATGACATCGTAACATACATGTTAACATACACACGAGAATTAGGGAATTTTATTTTGGGGACTATTATAAGGTATGACACGATGACAATGTGATGCGATGAAACTATGAGAGTTATGGTAGCCATATATGAGCATGGAAGGTCATAGGAGCAGTAAATGATGTCTTCTGGTCATGGATGGACGATGGACAGAATGAAAAATTGAGCTGGAACCCAACGCAACGGTTGTGAAAAAAGTGTACACAACAATTGTAAAGAGACAGAAAAGACGGTGTTGTAAAAATTGGCATTTTTGCTGGAGACGGTCACTCCATCGGAATCTGTAATGAACCCGTGAGAAATGCCCAGTCCTTGGGAAAGATATCCTACTTGGTCTTTTATTGCAATAGTCGTAGTACAACAAGAGTACTGGTGAGTGTAATCGTCTCATTATGTACATTGCGACGACGACGAGTCGGAGACAAGTGTAACGTTCTGTATAGGGATTGCCATATGGTTTCCATGCAATCGGACAGTACTAGTAGCCCTATTGGACCCAAGGGAACCCACCTGGAATGATCCTCACAGTGAACGACGAGTGAAACAGTGAGAATTTTCGTTTTTAAAAAATCCTTCCATTTCGCTGCCCTTTGTGTCTTTGGGAGACCTTTAGAACCTAGCTTCTGCTTTCATACGTCTGCTCATCTCACTTGGAGTATTAATGATGCCCAACAAGCCAAAAGGATTTTGTGTCCGAAAAAGTGAAAAAATGCGGTGGTGAGTCGCACAAGCACCAGCTCACAACACAACGTCCCTCATTACGTATGCACATGACGTTTCCTCTCTTCTGCCTCCAGGTCGGAGCCCTCTTGCCCTTATACTCGGCCATTAAACGCTTTTTCTAACCCTTATATCTTTCCCGAACTATTACACGTTAGAAATTGAGGAGCCTTTGGTCCAGCAGCGGTATGAGATGTGCTTTCCATTATAGCTCCTATAAGACGAAGTTCAGGGTGTATGTTCATCCTTTTCTGATTACTGTCGAGAGCACCTTCGTCTTCTTTATAGGTATTTCTGGTGGCTCCTACATCCTACTATGCCGACCGACGCACATGTTGCTTCTCTTCTCAGAGTAAGTGAGTGTGGGACAAAATATTTTTTTACATTTCCGTGCTAAACCTTTGTAAACGTCTGCTCTGTCTCAAATACCTCCCTTATACATTGCCATGATAAGTATCAACCTTGGATTAAAAGCATTTCATATACGCTGGACAATGAAGACGGAAAAAAAATCTTGGAAGTTTCTTTCTTATCTCAGATTTATATCTGGACTCTATAAGCCACAGAGCCAAAGCCAGAGAGCCGAGTATGGTCCATGGCGATAGCGTGCCGCACTAGTAAGAAATTCGAAATTAATTCCTTGGCAGAAGACGTAAAACTTCTAGTTTGTTTGTGCACATAAGATTTACTCCAACTCTAACTGAGGAATATTTACTTTTAGTACATAAATACATTAAATCCATCACTATTGTGCATTGGCATTTGAGTGTGGAGGTGGACGTGAGCAGGTAGGTGATCCTTCATTTGACAAGCTGACGAATCTTTAAGCTGAGTGAGCAAAGCAAGCGGAGGAAAGACGAAAGACGAAATGACTCAACGGTACATTATACGACATGTAAACGGGATGTATGGAAGGAAACCCACAAGAGTTTCAGTCCCTCATTATTCTGGTAAGTTGCATTGTTACATTACGGACACGAAAAGGACACTTTAGCATATAAATGCAATAGGAGTCACTCACTCAAATCAATCACAAGTTTTCACCTGTCAATCTTAATCTGGGCGAGAGAACATTTTGGATGGAAAATGTGTGAAGGAATGCAATGGAAGGACAATGCATCTGTGTATCGTATTGGTTGTATCCGTGCAGGATACCCAAGAAATGAGAAAAAGAGATTTTATTTTAATTTCTTTTCGAGCTTGAGTCATGGGACGAAGAGAGATCATTAAATTACTGCAGCAGGTCGCACCTTCCCCCGTGGAAGCACTTTATCTCGAGCATCTCTAGGAAAGAGCCTTCTTAAGACGTCATCTGTATGCAAGAGATGTTGGTCATGACCAAATGCTTAAAGCTCCACACCGCCAATTCTCTAAATTCTTTCACTAGAAAGAATAAAAACCTGATGATTTTTTTTGAAAATTTCATAGAAATTCTTTGTCTGCATAAAGCACGACCAATAATGTGATTGAGATGGAAGCTTTAAGGAATATCTTATTCAAATGGAAATGTTAGCTATGTAGCATGTTGAGTGTTTGGTTGCCTAAACCCATGTCTCATCATATTTTCTATTTTCTTTCATAAATCCTCCGACATTCCTTAGCCATAGGAGAAGATCGCAATGATATCAGTGTTGGGCGTGGTGGTGAGAATGGCCAGAGACTCCTGCAAGGCACTCGAAGGAGATTTGCGTGCAAAAAAACACTTTTCGTCTCTGTAATGAGCCACATGGCAGAGAAGAGTCTGTTTGGACCTCGATTTCACATTGCGGGCAAAGGGCTTAGCCTGGTGTTCGTTCGCTGGCAATACACAACATGCATACATAATAATAATAATAAAAGGACGACGCGATGCTCAGTCCAGAGGTGGAAGAAGAAGACGGAGAAGATCCTAAAAAATCCCTTTGGGATGTATAATATAACTATACATTCAATGCAACGTGGTGAGTCGTTGAACTTTTAGTTCAACTTGGACCTGAACATATGGCCATGGAGACCCACACAGACACAGTCATGTGGCCAGTCCAATCCTTTCTTCTTTTATCCACTGTGTCCATCTTCATCCTTGTGCTCTTCTCTCCTCTAGCTCTCCTTTCCTCCTTTCATCCTTTCCTCCAGCTTCCATGTCCATTTCCATTGTTGGGGAAGTGAACACAACTAAACCATTCCTACTGATGCACATTTGTTGTCGTAGGAGCTGGAAAAATTGTTCCAGTCAAAAGTTCTAAATTTATTTCACAATTTAATTTATTCATATTCACACCCGTGAGCTGTATGTTTCGTGCATTCTGATCTGTGATCTCACTTACTATTACACTCGCATCTCAATTCCTAATGCTATATCATAGATACTTACGAAGTTACGAAGCCATCTTTCAATTGGGCTTAAATAGTCAAATCTCTATCAATCTCAACCGGGGATCATCTCACCGAGCATCAAGTAAAACGCTAGTGGAAGATTCATTCCTCTAATTTTTTGCATACTCGTTCTCAACTGAATCGTACCTATAGTACTAATTCCATCTGACTAACTGAATGGTATTAGTGGCTCCTTGCTTGCGGTCAACAATGTGAGTGGATGACTCCCAAAGATTCACCACCAAAAACATTGACTCAAATGCTAATTTCATGTAGACGAGATGATCTCATAAAAACAAATGTGTCTACATATCACTCCTCGTTCACTCTAAGGACAATGTGAAACGTTCAAGAATTAAAGAAAAAAATCAGTAGTGGTGGTAGTAAACGACTCTTACGATTTTCGGAGCAGATAGTTAGTAGTTGTAGTTGTTGTGCCAATGTTTTAGCGTCATTAAATTTTAGGGCTTAATCTTCAGAGAGTGAAAAATGCACGAAAATGGAAAGGGAGATCAAATGACTTCTTTGCAAGCATTTTGCATGCATAGTCCATCTCCAAAGTGACCACAGCCTGTGATTATAGTTTTCGTTATTTTCCCATCGTTTTGCATAGAAATGGTCATATTGAAAGGAACACGACACCAAATATATGTAACTGACTGAAGGAAGCCTACAGCAAGTAATTTCTACAGTGTAAATTCCAATCAGAGTGCGTTCGATATTATGCGAATCGTTCTGCATTTCGACAACCACAACTGAGATGCAATAGATAACTTTGAGTTAGATAGGAGGTGGAGAACTTGGCATTAATTCCTTATGGGCAATATAATGGTACGTCTGGTGAGTCTGGTCATTGTGTTTACCCTGCTCTCGTCTTTGACGTCTCAAGTCGCATTAGGCATTAGTCTAGATTCTTCCGTAGAAAGTTGTGAAACAAAATACAGCTACAATGCACACAACAATGCGATTAGTCATAAATCCCTCCTTTGTGTGTTTGCTCTTTTCTGTAAGGTGCTTACAACAATTAATCACTCTCCACGAAAACGAAATGCATTTTTCTCTGTTAGTAATCAAGAAATAGCGTGAGCCATTGAATTTTTACACTTTAGCCGCCGTAGTAATTCGCCAATCCTCGTTGCCTCATAAAGGAAAAATGACAATGAGCAATCTTTAACGCCGAAAGCTTCCTTAGTATTAATACTACTAGGTCGGATGTTTCATTGAAACAACATGGCACCGCACGGGTGGATGTGACCATGGTGCAGTGATGTTTGGTGGTGTGGCCAAATAAACGGAACATTTTCTGCCGTGCACAGACTACAGGCAATTAATATGCATGAGATCGAGCGTATGGGACCGACGGAATATTTTAGTAATTATCCGGACACACACAGAGCAAATATGAAACAAGCAAGCAAGCCTAGCTTTTTGCAAAATGGCAAGGGAGAGCGAACATATTTACACCAGGAATCGTGCAGGCATATTTATGCAAAAACATTGGAGGGAGTTTGAATGTCAATGAGTTCGTCACCACATCGGGCCAAATTCCACATCTTTCCAATTTCCAGCTTTTCTACTAGTTGAACGAATTTGTTATGTATGAACTATGACTATGTGGCAAACTGTACTGCCTACCAAGTCGTTGTTGAGGACAAGTCCATCCGTCATTAATCTTGTAAGATACACAGTTGGATTAATGTAAATATGTAATACTAATAGTAAGGACGTAAGTAATGACTTCTCTTGTCAAAATGCCATTTTGTTGCTTTGACCTTGGCTTTGAACTACAGAATGAGAAAGGGTGACTTGACCGATTTGGGGAAATGAAACGTCACCTTATTTTGCTATGCCGTCGTGTCTCGTCGCTCATTGTCTCACCTTTTACACTCTTACAAGATGATTCTCACCTTGCAGGGTGTTTCGTAATCGTGTTGTAGTACTTTTGCACATTTCCACCTCCTCTAGATTCGTCATTGTACGTGTTTGTGTCTCTATCTTGTCTCATAATTCCTACAACCTTTGTGAGTGCGCCCTCATTGAATAAGAATATAAGAAATGCCATATCAAAATATTTTTTCATGTGAACGGTATCCATATGTAATACTGAATTTTACATAATTTCCATCCCGTAGCTTTTTTCTATTCAGAATCAAACCTATCGATCAACTTTTGTCTGTCAACTAATAAGTACTACAAACCATAAAGAACACTGCAAAAATTACTAATATAGTAGCAAAGTAAATGTAGATATAAATACTTCAAGTTCATTGCATGATTTTTGTTAGTTTGTCGTGTTGGTGAAACCGTGTAAGAATTTATTCACAAGAGTTTCCGTGTAAGTATTGTTGTGCGAAGNAGTTCATTGCATGATTTTTGTTAGTTTGTCGTGTTGGTGAAACCGTGTAAGAATTTATTCACAAGAGTTTCCGTGTAAGTATTGTTGTGCGAAGGCAATTATACATTTGAGGAAGATGGTAATATATTTGTCTTTTCAAATCTTTTGTTCGTTAGTTGCAACCCACACACACAAATATTTCGTAGCTGTAGCGTTTTTAATCTTTTTCTGTGCATCTTCACTTGGACAAATTTTCCGAAATCCCATTCGGAGGTAGAAAAGAGTAGCAGTGAGTAGCCTGCACAATAAATTGGCAAAGAAACCTTTTCGTATGCAAATTCTAATGGCTTTCCATATTTCATAATTTTTTTCCATCTCACATATGTAGTAGTACACACAGATGTACATAATAACATAATACTATATACTATATATGTTGCATCTTTCCTCTTTCAAAGGTGGAATGAAGCTCAATCTTGTCCGAACACAAAAAGGGAGCCAAGGAGAGTTCACTGAGGAAAATGTCGTAAATCAGCCACACACAATTATCGAATGAATAGACCCCATTATGATTGCCAGCGTTAACTCATCTCGCTCTTGCTTCTCTTCCACCTTGTCTCAGTTGCTGTTGCTGCTCTGATCAATATGTACAATTAGCCCTTTACCTTCCGACCATTCGTCTGTTGGCATCTTGGCATACCTCAAGAAAACTTTGGAGGAGGATGTCGACGGGATGGACCCAAAACATCGTATAGTATGTACATGGGTTATTATTAATGATAGACGAGATGTAAAAAAAGTAGCCCCTTTGTCCAGCTTTTGCCAATTTGGACTCATTGATTCCATACGGGAAGTTGAGATGCTCATAAGTAATAAAGTCCACGTCTCTCCTCAGCAAACCTGTGATTACCATACCAGAGCATTAAGCATAGACTTTGTAATAAGACACATTCTCCCGAATGAATTACACACAACGCTGTGTCCGTCAGCGTCAGCTCAGCCTCATCTCTTTCACCTCCTCTAGCACTTCGACTTCTGTATCTCATTTTTGCAAAATTATAGAAGGCTCTTGTCTTTATGTGTGTGTGGTGATGACCTTCCTTGCCATTTTTTCTCGCATGCAAAAGTGATCTGAATGCTTTCCTGTACAGGCTCATGACGACGACTGAATGGAAGAAACACCGACCAAATTCAAAGCTCAACATGTTTAGATGAACGCTTTGATGGCATGTTTCGTCCCGCATGGAAATCGACTACCATTGACCAATCATTGTCCTGCCAGGCGAATTGCAAAAGGCTTGAAACTAAACAGCAGCAGTCAGCGGAACACTTTATTCCGCATTGTTATCCTTGCTTTTGTTGCAAGTTTACGATTTACTCCAATGGCTACGACCGACTTGTACCAATGATGATTTATTGTATAGAGCTTAATAATTTATTATTAAAAAGAAGAAGAAGGCCTATCTTTGCTCCTCTCCACCTAATCTTTAACAAAGTTTGTCTACTATATGAATGCAGTAATGATCACAACGTATAATTCTTTCCTTCTCCGCCAACAATGAATAAAAAACTAACTAGTCAAGAAGAAGAGAACAAAAGGGGAATAATGAAATGAGCTCTTATCTTTCAAATGCATCTTGTAACACAGCAAGATGAAGAGTCTTTATGCTTACAATAATGGTAAATTGTGTTGTATAGCGAAACCAATATTTGCGCTATCCCCGTCACAATTACAAAATGCGTAGTTACTTTTTTGACCAAAGCAGCAAGCTAATGTAGTAAACCCTTAAATCTTTGGTAATACCAACTACAGTTTCCAATTTCATCCTTCAATTCTTTTGCTGTATATGGTTAGTATTAAATTACAATTTGGCTAAACTTCCTTCTCAAGGGATGAG
Source organism: Harlomillsia oculata (assembly GCA_019776145.1). NCBI lineage: Eukaryota > Metazoa > Arthropoda > Collembola > Entomobryomorpha > Oncopoduridae > Harlomillsia > Harlomillsia oculata. Next base: position 5,456 of record JABASF010000062.1, on the reverse strand, counting down.
TGTGGAGCGACTTGATCAAAAGGTCTCATAGCGCAGCTCACAATTCCAATAGACATGAACTCAAATTCATTTTCCTGTCTATACGAAGCCAGTGTCATTTTTATTCATGAGTTTCGGTAATTTTGTGATTCATAGGAAAAACCTGTCCCTTAAACATTTCCCTTTATGCCAAAACACTTTGGAGACTTAATATTGGATCCGTTTACGCCGACCGAGGCACAATCTTTATACTAAATAACCATAAAGTTTGCCAAATATAGCCAAATCCAACATGGATTGGTTCTTTGCGTGGGACGACACTATTTATGAGTGTACGTCGTATTACGTACGGGCTGGCTCCGAGAGTGCTCGTTGCGTTTCGTTTGTTCACTGTATACATATTACCATAGTACATCGTGATATGCAGCAATTTTCTAGGTGTACACTTTTAAAGAGATAAAATGCACGTAGAGAAATTTTTTAAAAGAGTTCTTAATATTTAGGGATCTTACTGCTGTCACTCCAGGTGACTCCGCGATCAATCAGTTTCAAATAAAACTGACGGAGGGAAGCAAAACACAATAATAGTAGTCCATCTAGGAATTGATTTGATCCTGTATTCATGCATGTGAATGTCAATGTGCATTGCACGCCTCTTTGTTTGGGATCGCTTTCACCTTGCAGGCTAAGTGAACGGCATCTTTACAAACATATACAGGTTGTACACTTGTATTCACACGCCATGAGACTTTCAGAGGGGCAAAAAGAGACAGATTAAAGGAAAGACAGCAATCTCATGGACATTTAAAGTGCAGAGCAGAGCAGAGCATTATTAAATAAAAGCAAAAAGGGTCGACGTCGACAGGTATGAAAAAAGCCAAAAAGTGTTTGTTTGTGAGAACATAGAACTAGTGAACCCAATCCTTTGATTGTGACCACAACGAAAAAGAAACCAAGTCAAAAGATGACACTTGAGACGAGGGATGACGGAAGGGTTCAAATCGCTTGTGTGAGTTTGACGAATGACATTTTGTTACATTCTCAAATGTCTCTTCTTTCTTCCTCTTCAGTTGTGTGTTATAACAAGTGGCAAAGCAAACTAGTGTCATATTATTCCGTGAGTATCTTATAAGAATTAGAAATAAGAAAGAGCAAGTAAAGAGTGAGTGTACACAGATTACAACAGTGTACACTGCACATGCTATTCTATAAGTAACGTTAGCGTATAGGTTGTGTATAGCTCTCGGATTTATCACCTTGGACAATCAGCATGGGACTCCACTTATTACATGAGGGAAGGCATTACACGCGTAAATAGGAGGTACATTTATCTGGAGCCAAACTTCTCTTAGGGCCGAATAGGGCGACGGAGAAGGAAAAGTCTATCTATCTTCCCGTCATCCCTTGTGCTCTCATTATGATGACAAAATTTTGTCGTCTATCCGCAGGACTTTGAACTTTTCCCCGATGGATTGTGTAAGGATTTTTTGAAGACGCTGGAATTGTATTTAAGCTCTATTGCATCACATAATTTTTCACAAGAAGACGAGATGAGAGAGAGGGCGTTTTTATCAAAGATCCCCATCTGAGAAAGTGCTTGTGACTTTTTTCCGGACTGTTTGAAAAAGAAGAGCGGAGCACAACTGGCGATGTATGTAGACTATTAGAATCTGAAGGAAAGACTGAGAAAAGACCTTGCTGAGAATTTACTTGTAAAGTGATGTGAAGACGAAGTAAGGACGAAGAATAAGAGCCTGAAGAAGATCCACCTGTTCTCCTTCTTCTTCCTTTCCAGCCTATCTCACAACTTGTCCATTCCATGCACACATTCGTGGTTTTATGGATAAGTTGTTTGCAGCGTGTATGGTACTCAACTGTGTGTATGTGTGTGTGTGGATGCGGACGACCTATCCCCTTGACCCCTCCGACTATCTCCATAAATTTAAAAAAATGTTTCAGAGTTGTAATTTATACTGTGATTACGCCAAGAAGTGTATAGAAAGAAAGACCGAGCCAAAGCAGCAGACGTAAAAAGCCTTTTCCACCAAAACTTTTTTCAGACTCCAAGTCTCGTGCTATATCTCTCCAGTCTTCAGTGTCTTCGTCTTCACTCTTGAGCACGGAAAAAACCTTTAATACGTACTTACTTTACTGCTAATACCAACTATGTGTGTATAAAGTACAGACAAAATGCATTCCATAAAATACAAAATAATACAATTCATTTTCGGCTGCATTGCCCATTACTTCTTTCCTTCAGTAATGATGTGTATTTTGGACTCTTTCTTTGGCTACATAGCGTTGTAACAGGTGAACAACTTTTTGGTTATAACTGGGGAACCTATACATATTAAATGAGAGAACCAAAACAAAGAATGAGATTGAACATTCCAAACCTTGTGGACACTTTGTGGAAACACTGCGGCTAATATAAGAATGAATGGAGAAGGTGGCATGTCATAATCTCATAATATGCCAAACGTTACCCGTGTGGCGTACAGAGGGTTCAGACAGAAGAGCAGAGAGGTATCAAATGATTGTGTCAATACGGTTAGTGACTAATGGGCTTTTCCCCTCCCGATGGGACCTGTGGGCTCATTTGTAATTTAGTTTTGTTTCAGAAGCCGTGAAACATGCACCCCCACCCACTAGCACACATTTATTACAAGAGAAGAGACTGGCTTCTTAGTCTTCCGCGATCAGGAATTTACACACGGACATTTTGCGAGGAGATGAGGAGCAGCCTAAGAGGGGCAAAGTGCCGTGTACCGGTGCACGTAGTCCTTATACGTACATCGAGTGTATGTAATCGCACGTAATAATTTGGCGAAAGGCCGATAATGATGTGACCGTCGGCTGTGTGATGATGTTACAACGTAACGGGACACAAGCGAGAAGGCATCTCCTATCAAATATTGCTAATGGGATATGTGTCTACAACATGACGTTTTGCCCGTGTGTCTGTTGCACATAGGACATTGTCGATTGGAAGAACGAACGCTTGAATCCTGCAAGTCAAAAACCTTATGTTTTATACACGTTGTACAATTACAATGCTTTTTCCCAGACAGTTGTTCTTGAGCTCAGTTTTGCGTACGGGCAAAAACTCAAAGATGTACGTGAACAACAGGGCAAATTTGTTATGGCAAAGAGTGTGTTGGGGCAGTAAGGCAATCAGACGAAAGCAACTTTAAGAACAGTGTCTGATTGTAGGTTGTTTCCTCCCTGCACTTTGCCATCAGAGATCACAATGAAGAGAAGTTAAAAACCACGTAAAAAGATGCGGTAGCCATCATAATTCACATCGGACCAAAAAATTTCCTTCGAATGCGGACAGGGGAAGAAGACAAAAACTTTGTTTTGAGCCCTACGGGTCAGTGTAAAACGATCAAAAGGTCCTCATCCCACCATTTACACGTACATTCTTTACGCTTCTTCGTCATCTCTTTCTTTCCCAGAAACAGCTAACACCGTTTCTTTTCTTCCACGCATTCCAAATAGCGTGATGAACGCACATGGAACGTTACTCGAAACTTGCAAGAATTCTAAAACTTGGATTGGACCACGGCAGTAAAGGGAATGTTTTCTTCTTGGACTGCTCCACATTTTAAAAGTACCTTTGTAATGACTATGGCATGTAATTCCTGTAAAAAAGGATAAAATGTGCGAAATGGCATGGTTTTTCTCAAAGTACCGTTGCGCTGTGGGTCATTTGTGCCCTCAGAAGAGACAACCAGAAGAATCGAACCTCAAGTCGTGAGAAGTGAAAGAGAAAAGGAAGGAAGGAAGGAAGAAAGGAGGAAAATGATGATGAAGAAAACTGGCCCGACTCACTTAACCAACGACCGAAGGATGAAAAAGACTGTTAACTGGTCGTCGTAGTATTTTGATGTTGTTGTTGTTGTTTGGGTCTGTGTAGTAAGCTGCCCGGACCTCGTCATATGACGAGAGCCATGGAGAGCAAGTCTCCTTCGTCACTGTACTTGTGAATGGAGAAGGTCGGAAACAACTTTTTGAAAATGGGCTGAAGAAGGAGGAAAAACCTGCTGGATCATCATGACTTGTTGCATTGTGGCCACACTTCACTTTACTATACAGGGAAGACCGGCTTGTGTGTGTGATTATAGACGAGGGCTTGTCTGCCTTACTGCCCTTACTTCGTACCGTATTGGATCTTGTTTCGAAAAAAATATGAATGAACAGCTTTTTTTTATTCATTCCACTCCGCTCCTCGGTGATCATTCATACATACAGTTTTACGGCCGCACTTCTCGGATGCGCTCACAAAATCATCTTTGATTTTCAATTATTACCCGTATTCCGGGTGTGCACGCCCTATCACCACATCTCCATCCCCTCATTTGCATTTCCTAAACATATCCAGCCCAATGGGCAAACATTTCGCGAATGATGCATTCCTTCATGCACCAGCCCAGTGCAGTTAAACACTTCTGGTCATTGCAGTAGTAAGCATAAATTACATTTATTTTCAAAGCCATATACTGTTTCGAGAATCCCATAGTGCATTCTTTTGTTTTGTTCTCCCATAAAGTATGATAATTCCAACTACAAATAAAGGATATATACAAAAAACAACAAGCTGGAAAGAACAATCCTTTGCATACAAAAATGTAATTTTGCAAGTTTACTTGCCTAAGCACAACATTTGCACATGCAAAAATGCTTGTAATGTCCCTGTGTAATGTGAGAGACGTGAAAGATTTATCTCTAAGTACTACTATCGCTAGAGCATGGCTATGAGCAGTACAAAAAGGCAACAAAAGGCACACTATTTTTGCAGACAGAAGACAGGGCACCAACAAGGCAACACGTGAAGAAGAAGGAAAGAAGCCTATTGCCTATATCATACTAAAGAAGTACAATAGCAAAAAAAGCTATATTGAGATGGGAAAAGGACAACCCGGGAGGGAGGTTATTTATGGGCAGTGCGAAACTGCTTGTGATCCTCTCAGCCACTCGACTGTGGCGTCTATTGTGCACTTGCGTTGAGAGCTACGCCTCTCGTTTCACACAGGACCACTCTCGAATCCCAATGCAGACATAAAATGAGTAGACATAAAATTACACGCATGAAGGGCACAGGGCATAGGCACACATCACGTAATCATCAAAACACATCACATCAATTGAACCTTTTTGAAAAGACGACGCAGAAGTTAAGAGAAGATTCGTTTTGCTCTGTCTGAGTCTGGACAGTCTGGAGCACTATGACTTGTGCAGATATAACTAACATAGATTGTCCACAAGGACCAACAGATCAGTTCAAACAATAACGTATGTATCAGAGGTGGGAGATTACCGTACTTTGCAGATTACAGATTACAGATTATACTCCTTTTTTTCAACTTGTAGTGATTACAAATTGAGATTAAACGGCACGCGTGAGATTGAGATTACAGATTACAGATTAGTAATCAGATTACAATCAGATTACTCTTTCAAAATTGTACGCCGAG